>CASBSA010000165.1:0-121273 GCA_949129095.1 Volucella bombylans
TTATGCCACTTATCGACTCTGAGAAGAAAACAGTGTCGTCTGCATACAGCAAAACGGGTATTCTAGTGGTTCCGATATCGATGCCACTTCCTGTGAACTCAGTTATATCATCGATAAACAGAATAAACAGCAAAGTACTTAAGATACAACCTTGTTCACACCCATTGTTTTCAGAAATTCTTCGGATACTGTGCTCACAATATGTTAATGATTTTACTTGAGATTCCCATCTGATATAATTGATTCAATTGACGATCAATTGAATCGAAAGCCGCACGGAAATCCACAAAAAGGCATACAATTTTTTTTTCTTTTTGTCAATTTCGGCGATATTAATCAAAGAAAAAATTTGGTCAGTAGTAGTGTTTAGAAGGATATTCCTCTGCAAATGGTTGGGTCGCTACAGTCACCCGTTTTATGAACCGGAAAAATTATTGCCTTTTTGAAGCTATCAGGAACTGTTGCGCAATTTTAATAGAATTCGGTCGGTCCCGGGAGCTTTATGTGCCTTATCGCTCTCAGTGACTTTTTGTAGGTGCATCCAAAGACTAGAAAAATGGGGCGGCGTATTGAACCGGTGCTACGTTACATATATTATTGAGTAGGTGGCTAAAATAATCCTTGAGCAATGGTGCTTTTAACGATGAGGCGATTACATTTTTATGGCCGTTTATATATTTCGTCGCTTTCCAGAATTCTGCCGAAGAGTTTGAGTTGCTTACTACGTCAATAATTTGGAGTTCGAATGCTGTCGTTTGTACATAGCAAATATGCTTAAAGTGCTTGTTGGCTGCTCCGTACAGCGATTTAAAGATGTTAGTGTTTTGTATCCGCAATAGCGTAAGAGACACAAACGATTGTTCTCTTGCTTTGGAACACTCACGGTCAAACCATTTTTGTTTGCAAATATTTTTATTTGATGGGCTTCTTGGTGGTGTTGCTTTTAAAATTAGATCAGTGAGCTCTTCCATAGTTGGTGAACCGGTCGATGTGTAAAGTGTACTTCATTCCATATTCAAGGTAAAGCGATATGTTGATCGACCGTTCTCCCTTCATATGAGATTTGGTAATAGCTTAAGCTCCGAATTACTACATAGTTCAAGGCTCCTTCTATTACACACGTTATTTCCAGAGGGGTGTTGCTATAAAAGAGATCGTCGCCTCTTCACCCATCGATTGATTGGCTTGGCACTAGCTCTGGCTAACTGCATCCACATTAGTTGTGGGATGTGTTGCCGGTGTCCGTACCCACATCGGTTGCAGGATAGGGAGTCATTTAAGCCTCTGTATTTCTTGGCTTTCGTTGGGGAGTAAGTTCCAGGGATCGTCTTCCCCCACCCGTCATCATCGTGTTGGGGTGTCTGGATTTAAAGACCGTCCATCCCCACCCGTCGGCAACTTTCAGACGTCCCATCTGATGCAGCCCGTTACGAGTCCCCCGTCTATCTATGGGCTCCTGCAACGATGTTCCTGGTAGACTTCCTGTAGCACCTTGGCCTCCTGGATTGTCGTGAGTCTCCCTACCGGCCGAATCTCCTCGTTCTTCTCTGTGGGGAAAACCGCCGGTGAAACCTATGTGGATTGTTTTCCGAGGTCTGGGGTTGGTGGGCCACTGGCTGCTCTCCACCTCTGACAGAGTTCGGTGTTCTCACTCAACGAAAAGAGGGACCGAAGGGACTTGCAAAGAAAAGAGAGACAAATTTGTTGCGGGAAAATTTACCGTAATTACCCACTGAGTTACAGGGTGCTTAAAAAGTTCTTTCAGAGAAGTACCTAGGTATCAACAATTATTTCGTTAAAACTTCTAATGTATTAAACCTAGAGCAACCAGACTGGGGTCGTTTGATAACATTTCTAAGATAAATATGATTTTCCCAAAAAATTTAAAAAAAATTTAAAAATTAACCAGCTTGGTTGATATAGGACCACCCTGTGTACTAATGAGAATTCATAGCATGACGGGTTTTGCGGTTGATGGTTTTTGATTTAGCATTGGTGATGAAAATAGCAATAGCACAAGGTAAGCCAGGCTGCATTTCGCCAGTGTTCGATGGTGTCAACTTTCTGCAATATGTAATATGAGCATCAACTGTAAGTTTCACTGCACGGTTTTGAATCTTATCTACCTATAGCAAGCCCATAGAGGTCTTATGAGTACCTAAGCATGTCTATATATTGAGGATAGATCAAAGGCCTGATAGATCAACTGCCTTTCCAGCAGAAGGTGAAATATACCTTCTGGAGCAGCGAATTTGTGTAAGTCAAGAAATTTAAATATTCTTGCTACACGTCTGTTAAATTAAATTAGATGCAGAGTGTGCAGCAAGCTTGCTACCTTGTCCAAAGAGCTGATTTCAGGAATATCGTTATAGATGTGCTACTGTGGGATGGAGAATGAACCAGAATTTCTGATGTTAAAAGCATCCCCAACGTGATGTGTTATTACTGCTCAATACTCTTTTCTCCTCATTTCCACCTTTCCTGCTGATTGCTTCGGCTGCTTTATGTATGATACAACCGCGTTTATGGGATCAATGGAGCCTGTGCTGATAGAACTCCTGTTGCTCGGTCACCATTGATCCTTCTTCATCACAACTTCGTAAGCTATCCCCCAAGAGTCTGAGTCGATCTCGATGCTCATTGGCTTGCCCTTACAATATCTCCTTAAACATTACATCGTCTGATGGTCACTGTAAGTACAGTATTCACGGGCCCGCCATCAAGTTTTCCGAAGGAATGAATGAAGATGTAGGCTAGACTAATCTTTATGTATCCGAAAGTTTTGAGGAGAGCTTTTTCCTTTGCTTCAGGGGTCCTGCTTCGGCAATAACCTGGGGTTGAAACCATGTTTTTGCACGTTTTTCGTAGATTAGCGTGAATCTTCCTGCTGGTACCATCTTTGACCTTCATATAACCGATAACTGCGTGATGACAATATTTTCTGAGAACCTAAAATTCTGTAGAACCTACTTCCCAAGCCATTTATTTAAAAATTAGCTTCATTGTACACAAAAATATGATAAATTATGAAAATTGGGACGATGTTTATGTTTCACAAAACGTGTTGACATCATATGATGAAATACCAATTTAATAACAATTCAAGAAGGCAATTTAATTCGCTCTATAGAAATATAGAAAGGGGCATTCATTATGCTCGGGATAGCTATTTTTAATAAAACTTAAACACAAATTAAGAGAAAACTGTTGGAAATATCAATTTAGTAACAACATAAGAAGTCAATTTAATTCGCTCTGTAAAAATATATAGCTATTTTTGTCAAAACTGCAGATAGATTGGGAGAATCTTAGAAATAAATGGAAAGTTGTGAATGGTTTTACTGGCAGCTGGACCTGTGCCACTCCAGATTACTTTGCTCTTAAACCGGTAATATGTAAAATGTACATTTCAAATTCTGAAGCAATTGCCAACAAATTTAGTAAATACGTTGCTTCAGTTGGTCATTCATCTTTTCAGAGAGTCTGCAAGCTTACTGAAGATGTCCCCCTAAACCTCATACTCTAAACTAAACAATACCTATAGTAACAACTTTCTTTTTGATACAACTACGGGGTTTGATATGCCAAAAACTATTTTTTGAGCAATACAAGTTCACATGGTAATGATAAAATTTCTAATCGTGCATTAAAAAACATAGATATTTTGTCCTCTCTTTTTAATTTCAGCATTATGACTGGAACCTTTTGTGATGAACTAAAATGTGCTATTCTTATTCCTTTATTTAAGAAGGGTATCAGGACAGATGTATAAAAATATAGACCAACGTCTTTATTTTATCGAAATGGTCCTACATTATAGTCCACCCATCTCTAGATGACAAAAAATATTGCCCTGGCCCTTACGCCGATATAACTAAGGCCTTCCATATGGTTGATCATAAAATTCTCCTAGATAAACTATATATAAATAGCCGGCTTTAGTGTATTCATGTACAAGTCGGAAGCAATAATACTAATAACTTAGGCGTACCTCTGTTCTTGGAGCAATTTTATTTCTCATTTATGTAAACTCATTACTTCCTCTTCATTTCATTTCATTTCACCCCTACAATTCAGGCAGTGCGTTAGACTTAAATGCCGCTATAAATCATATCATTTTTTACTTAGATGTTTCTTTGCCGAAACAGAAATGTTTGCTGTAGTGCGAACTACTTCAAAATCGAATTCGTGGATAGTTTTAAATATCTTGGTGTAACAATTGATCAGAATCTAACTTGGCCCAAACACATACGTAATAAAAAAAAATATTTACTTTCCGGTGCCTCTAACGACATCATAAATATTGCTCCATAAAGAATCTGAAAATGGTTTACTGTGGGTTATTCCAATCGAAATTACAATGTGGTATGTGCAACTAAGGCGGTGCCTATCACAGCAAACTGCAACCACTTAATAAAACTCAAAAATCCGTTATCAGAAAATTGTGTAACATTCATCGTTAGTTTTAGTTTTAAACGCATTTTATTTTCTAATCAATAACTCTTACATACTAACAAAAAATGCTTTAATGCTAGCTTAAAATTACTTAACAAACTTATACTAACTTACTAGCCCCACACAGGCACTCTAAGCTACTCTAAATTCTTATACTATGTCTTTCGACTTTATTAACATTTTCTTTATGGATCTTTATTTACTATACTTAAAGCTAAGAAAAAATATTGTTAACAAAAAACTTAGCCTATGGATGTAATTTTTTATTTTTTATAAAACTTAATATCTAACTTAAAATAAACCTTAGTCTACTTAACCTATATACACAATACACACATACAGACACAAAGACATTATGCACAATAATATACATATACTAGTATATACCTTTATATACACCAGTACATGTATATATTTCCTAAATGCTAACCTAAACCTATGTAAGCTGGCCATCGTTATTTACTGGGCAAATAGATTGGTCAGCTCTGCCTCATTAGTGAGGCTGGTCCGTAATTGACGGAAACGATGACGAAGCATCTTCTCCATCATTCAACCACCAGAAATGCTGGTGCTGCCGAACGACATCCCTCTTATCGCGATTCCCCACCGCCCTACTGAACCTGAGGCGATCCACACTGCCGTGTGCGACGTCTCTGTTGTAGTTGAGTCGCCTGTCCCCAGCTGTCCGAGCGACATGGAAGATTAACGGCACCGCTGATCTATCCTGGATCAACCCTTTCTGATCTAGGTAGAGGAATGCTTCCGGTGGAACGAAGCCGTCAGAGCGCACACTCTCGTGGTAAAGGTAATTGGGGTAGTAAGCCCCAGATATCAGGTTATTCGTCGACGTCATTGCTCTTGCAATGTGCCTTCGAGTCAGCTTAATTACGAAGTTGTCCACTCGTATTAGGTTCGTCCTATTGTAAAGGACCTCATTAGGATAAAATTTCTTGTACTCCGACTCTGGTGTTCTGTACAAGCGAAGAAAAGCCCTAAGGCAAGCCCTCTCAAACACCCGAATCTTTTCCATTAAGCTTGCTCGTACATTGAACCACACGGGACAACTAAATACCAGCATAGGCCTAATAAGGGCCATGTAGCAGATTACCTTTACCCTCACATCGAGTTGGCTGCTATAAAACAGTCTCTTTGTAAGGGCAAAAGCACCTCTAGCTCTGGCCAGAGCAGCATCTACATTTTTGCCAAAATACAGAAACTGATCTAGCCAGATCCCAAGGTATCTGACTACATTTCGACAGGCAAGAAGCTGTCCGTGCTGTCCAATGATTGAGAACTTCCGCCAATTTTTTCTGGTATCCCTAGAGGCTCCAGACAACGGCGTCCTAAAGAGAATGGTTTCCGACTTCTGAAAGTTGATTTTCAACTTCCAGTCATCGCAAAATCGTCTTATCTTATCGAAGTCACTCTGCAAGAGAGTATTAATGACCTCGATTTTTGGACCTGTTCTGTACGCTACCAAATCGTCTGCGTACGCAATAGTATGGGGAAGTGAACCTATCAAGTCGCTTGTATAAATGTTAAATAGGATCGGCGAATTGACCGCGCCCTGCTGAAGACCATTTTTAATTTGAAATATTCCAACAGAAGTCACATCGCCATTTTTCACTATGAACTGTCTGTTGGTTAGCATATTATAAAGAATGTACAAGAGAGGTTTGCTGATCCCCAGCCTAGTCAGCTTATAGAAAAGACCCTCTAACCATACGGTGTCGAAGGCCTTCTCCAAGTCAACAAGGCAGGCACCAGTGCACTGTTTCTTGCCTTTGTTCCATTGGATATCAGAAACCAGTTTAGACGCGGCATGTGAGATATCATGTCCCGCCTTAAAACCGAGTTGATTATCCGGAACTATATGTTTGTCCTCAACCCACCTAGACAGAGCTCTATTGATTACTTTTTCAAAAACCTTACTGATATTCGGAAGGAGACTTATCGACCGGAGATTCGCCGGATCGGATATATCCTTTCCCTTTTTGGGGATAGGTTGAACCACCGCCGTTTTCCAATGCGCTGGATAATGTGCATTATTCATTGCATTATTAAACAGGGTGGTGTAAATGTCCACCGCTTCTAGAGGAAGATGTCGAAGCACGATGTTTGGAATACCATCGGTCCCCACTGACTTCTTAGCCCTGATTGTGTCGAAGATCTCACGGAGTTTTTGCTTCGAAATGAACGGGGGTAGGTCACCTTCTCTGGCAATGACGTTATTTGCCATATTTTCGTCGCTAAACCGGGTGAAACCAGAGCCCTCGGATCGCCAGCTCTCTATTTCATTTCGAATGCAGAAGTCGTGCATCAAGACGCGATTGTCCAGGTCGCAATTAGGGCCAATGGGTAACATTCATCGTCTTGCACACACTATGGATCTTTTCATTTCCACACATATTCTTCCCATGCGACATTTGATTTATATTAAAGCCCTAAAAGTATTTTTTATGAGAAGTGGCTATCTACAAAGTCTCTGACATACGGATCCTATGTAGTTACGTAAACCTTATTGTCAATGTTTCTGCCCTTCGCACTACCTATTACAGAAACTTCTACTCACCTTTGAACGCGTTCGCCTTTTCAAAATTCTTTCGGAAAGAAATCTGTGTGTATTTAAATAAGCAATGACAATGTTAGAATGCACATAATCCTGGGAAAACGCAATCACCACAAAAAAAAACAAAAAAAAGTATAGCATTAATAGCATGTAAAATAGTTTGTGCATTTATTAATAAAATTTATTTTGCTTGCCTTCTGAAGGTGTATAGTATTGGTTGTAGCTATGTTTTTTTTAGTATATCAGCCGTGATTGTGATTATGAGTAGTTGACTAGAAATCAACAACAAGACAACTTCCACTAATAATTTAGTCCCCCCATTAAATGTTGGATGCCACCCATGGCGCCAAATAACCACTGAGCCCACACTTCTTTCTTTCTCTCTCTCTATCTCATTTTCCAAAAAACTTAACACATGGTGAGGCATTATAAATGCATTCATATCCACCATTCATAAGACCTTACACACAGTCTTCAAAAAATAAATAAACAAAAAAATAAAAACTCGATGAATTTTCTTTTATTTATTCACCTTGTATACCCCAGACAAGGACAAATTGTTTAAAAGTGATATCGTGTCTCTATTTTGTTTAAATAAAATATGTCACTAGCTATTCTCTTTATAAATGTATTGTGATAACCATTTAAATATGAGCAGCGAAATCTAGATTTACATAGCAGAGGATGTCGATACTCGAAGAGCAGAAGATTTCTATACTTGAATAATAAAGTCTCGACCATTGATGACTGGAGAGTGGAATCCAATTTTCTAGCAAATTGGAAATTTTATGGAAGTCTGGATGGCGAGGATTGTTCTCGAAGTATGTCATTCGAGTATAAATACCAGCATCCCCAAGGTATGCAAATCAGTTCATCAGTTGAATTTGAAGTGTTGATTAGGAGAAGTAATTAAGTGGTTTAAATAAAAGATAAGAAAAGTATAAGTGGTTGAGAAATTGGATTCTATTGAGAGAAACAATTAAATAGTGAATTGTAACTGTACTGAATAAAGCGATTTGTATTGAAAAGAATAAGTTCTATCATTTGTACCCACACAAACATTTTACAGTATTTTACCTTTTAAGTTATAATTATGTCCTGAATTGTTATCTTAATTTGTGATTTTGTATTTGGGAATAAAGAGATGAGAAATGATAACGAAATTAAAAAATCGCTGCAATAATCAAAAGGTGCTTATTTCGACCGCCAGCTGTAAAATCGTCAGCTGATCCAGGTAAATCGTTACTGGGGGAGTGCTTTCAACTACAGAACCATACGCTTTTCATCCTAATGGATTCTCTTATTAAGTCAACACTAATCTTTTTTTTTCTTATTCCTTGTGCAAGATGCTGGTTAAAGTTTATCTAAACTATATTGAATAACGCTCCGACTCGTAATGACTAATGAGTTGATCGAAATGCTTATGGTATCATGATAGAATTTTGTGTTAAATATAATATTTGTCGTAATCAAGAAGTCTTTGGCACGACCTGATGGGTAACACCAATAATGCTCCACCTAATCAATCTCAACTTTTATCTTGTATATCTTTTTAACACGACATACTGTACTCTTCTAAGGATAATATCCAAAATTTCATCATCTGTAAATGATACCCATTCCGATGATTAACACTTTTTTCTTGTAGTTCTAATAACTTTTAAATAAATTCTCGTATATAGAGTTTTCTTAATTTTTTGCAATATTGACTTGCCTACACTTCTTTATGTCTAATCGCATTACAGGTTACACAACTTGCCTTTTCACTTCTCTTTTGTAAAACGTACACATAAATTCGCTTCACCAGATGGTGTATCGATTGATGGTAAGAAAATATTTTCCTAATTCTCCTCTTACAGACAAATTGCACTAACATCCTTTCTTCCAAGAATATGAAAAGACTGATAAATTGTCGCCTCATCAAACATCTTAAAAAAAAAAATTCTTAATAACCCGCAATACAATCACCGGTGATTTGATACCATGTCTCACCTAAAAGTTAAACCAAAACTTTTTTCAATTTTGAAAAGACAAGTTCGGTTTTCAAGGGCATTTGACAGAATATGGCATAAGGTTATTTTGTTAAAAGGGAATATGGGACCGCTGATTCATTGATTGTAATCACTTTTGAAATGTTAAACTTAAGTTTGATATTGAAAAATAAATGCTGGTTTACCCATTTCAATCCTGTTGTCGACACTCTTCTTAATGATCATTTATGAACTTTTTTCTGCCACTTCTAGTCTTGTATTTATGTCCAATTGCTGACGACAACGTTTTCCGCTGTTCATATTCGTTTTCTGTGTGCCTTGTTGCATCTTGTGTAAAGCTCATTATATTCCGATGTTAACAGAACTATCAATTGGAAAATAAAAAATGGAGTGAAATGTTGTGCATTCAACACGAATTGTAGTATTCTGCAGACTAAGCACAACTTTAACCACCAGCCATTATCCATAAAGAAATAAGCTTACAATTCTGAAACCGAACAACTCTTAGCTCTTGAGAACTTACCTTAAAATGATGACATATAAATTTCCATACGATCCTTCCGATAAGTACTTCTTCCTTCAGGTCTAACTTAAATATACATATGTATATGGAATTTATTCGTTTCAAACTAAATACAATACCTAATATACTTATATACCTCAATAATCTCCTTTGTGAGTATTCTGCTAGACCCTATACAAAAATGTATTGGTGATTAATAAAGTCACCATTTGCTGCCCTATATGGATATAGGAGAGTCGTTCGCAGATCTCCGTGGAGAATAGATGTGTCTCGGCTCTTCCTAAAGTGAAAAAATTGAAAAAGTTATCTTTGTAAAAATAGGACCTGTGTAGGCTGGTCATTGGTAATAATTTTATCATTAAGCGATAGGGTAACGATCGCCATGAAATCCACTGTAATACAGTGGAGGGCTACGCGAAAGTGAAAGAGCTCCTAAAGGAAACGACGACGGAGCACTACTCATTCACATCAAAGTGTGAAAAGCGGCAATCGATGCCGCTGAAGGGGTTGGAACCGTCTTCTGATCCTGAGGAGATCCTGACACTGCTCAAAGAGAAGGAGTGCGAAGGACTCAAGTTTGTGGGGGTAAAGCCATTTACCACAGCTAGAGCCAGGCGGGAGAAACGGAGTCTGCCGTTCTTCCTGGTGCAGCTCAGTCCCGAAAGCCGTCTGGATAGTCTAAGGAGTATCGATGTCCTAGACTACCAGGTGGGTAGAAAACTAAAAAGGAGTGAAGGCGTTATACAATGCGTTCGCTGCCAGAGGTTCGGGCACGCCGCGTCGAACTGCCAAATGCAGCCTCAATGCGTTTTTTTTTTATAATCTACGCGCGCCTAAGGGGTTTATACCCTTTTACTGTTGCCTGGGCGCGGGCGGAAAGATAGAAGGAGGAGAAAGGAAAATTGTTTTTGTAGTGGTTTGAAACTCAGGTGTGTTTGGTTTCTATGTTTGCTCTCCAGGGGTGGGAGTCCGAATAGGACGGAGAGTTTTTCTTCACTCAGAGTGATTCGAGATATAATTCCCAGTATTTTTTTCATTGCTTGAAACTCTTATAACAGCCAAATCTACGTGTCAGTGTTATGCCTTCACACGCAGAATTTTTTTGTCTGAGTTCCAATTATACAATGAAAAACTGATTTTGCCATGGGCAGGATTCGAACCTGGACCCTCCGAGTGAGAAGCGTTTTGCTACTACCACTACACCACGCCGTGAAGTGTGCTAAGAACCACAGTTCCGAGGAATGTGCTCTGGGTGTTGACGGAGCATCCGATAGGTCGCAGCTCTCGTGCGTGTTATGTGGAAACGTGGGACACACCGCAAACTATCGGGGTTGTCCTAAGTTCGCTGACATTAAGAAAGCCAAACTGCCTCGGCAGCAGAAGGTGGAGGTCAAACGTTCATCTATCAGATTTCAAACACCAGCCGTCACGTCCCAAATTTCCTACGCCCAAATGGCGTCAGGTAGGGGGGCTACGGTACAGCAAGCGACTGTTGCTTCTCCGGCGCCAGCGCCGAGAACAATGGTAGCTGCACCTAACATGCTGGCCATTTGGGCAGATGGCTCAGCTGCAACAGCAGTTACAGGCACAGGCCAAGCAGGTGGACCAGAACTACGCGCTGCTGCCGGGCCTAACGCAACACATGTCGTAATGGGTACGCACATGGTGGAGCAAACTTTGAAGGTCCTTTCGGTGAATGTTAATTCACTGATTAGGATTGAACGAAGAGCCGCGATGTTTAAAGTGCTACAAGACCAAAGTCCTGATGTGCTTTTCGCTAGCGAAACCAAGCTAACCGATAAGCACAAACTGGAGTACAATAATTATATTGTAAGAAGAAGAAACAAGCCCAGATCCAAAAGTGGAGGCGGTTTGGCGATCTTCATGAAAGAAGGTATAAAATTTCACAGAGTCTACAAGGGAGTGTTGCGAAGGTTCCGGGTGTTGGAGGCAGTCGTCATTTACATCCCGCTCCGCAGTGGAAAGCGGCTGCACTTGGCCTCTGTTTATGCACCTGAGTCTTCACAATCCAGCCTATTTATTACAGAGCTCGACACGCTTTTTCGACTTCTGTGGCTGGAATCGGGGGAGAATTATTTTATAATCGGCGGGGATTTCAACGCTAAACACAGAGATTGGGAAAATAATTTGCCAAATACTAGAGGAAACCTACTACTCGATTGGTGGGGTCAGCACGATATCATGTATAGACTCGGTCTTAAAGCGACGGATGATCCGTCGTTTCCCAGAGGCGGGTCTTATTTGGATCTACTGCTGTACGACGAACGTACACGACAGACAGGTACGAAATTACAAACGCTAAACTGTCTGCGCACATTCGTGTATGACAGTGACCATTGCGGTTTTAACACAGAAATTACAGTTCCCAACGAAAGTGCGGAATTGGAGGAGTTTTTCCAAAGATATTCTTACAACTACAGTAAGACCCGATGGACACGCTTCTCCGCAACCTTGAAAAGAGCGCTCTCCTCGAATACGCTCCACCCACCGTCCAATAGGAATTTGTCAAACGAGGAGATCGACAATTACCTAAAACAAATGGACGAGACAATTAAACAAACTATGGACACTACAATACCGCGGTATCGACGTACGACTAACGAAGACCTGTTCCGCAATCCTACTATTGACGCACTGCACCGACAGAAAAGTAGACTTCTGACAAGACTTAAAAACTTGTACAGACAGTTAACTGACCGACAAGACCCGGAGATTAGGACACTGAAGTCGTCGATTAAAAATATTCAAACGCTAATAAAAGAGAATTACAGAATTTCTGTAAGTTTGTATTAGAACAACAAGTTCGGGTTATAAACACCTGCAACCCGAATATGTTCCCGCAAATAAATAAACTATTTCGGAGAAGAAATCAAAACGACCTTCAGTGTCTTAAAATAGCCCTGACAACAGACAACGAACGGCTACTGACAATAGCAGGTATCGATCCAAATGAGGCCGCTGATGATGACGACTTCCTTGTGATCGAGGATCCACAGGAGAAAGTTGAGGCCATAGGGGCGACTTTCCAGGAAGTATACAAGGCCACTGACACCATTGGCCCTAATTATGACCTGGACAATCGCGTCTTGATGCAGGACTTCTGCACTCGAAATGAAATGGAGAACTGGCGATCCGAGGGCTCTGGTTTCACCCGGTTCAACGACAAAAATATGGCCAATAATGTCATTGCCAGAGAGGGTGACCTACCCCCATTCATTTCGAAGGAAGAACTCCATGAGATCTTCGACACAATCAGGGTTAAGAAATCAGCGGGGACCGATGGTATTCCGAACTTCGTGCTTCGACATCTTCCTCTAGCGGTGGACATTTACACCACCCTGTTTAATAATGCAATGAATAATACACATTATACAGCGCATTGGAAAACGGCGGTGGTTCAACCTATCCCCAAAAAGGGGAAGGATATATCCAATCCGGCAAATCTCCGGTCGATAAGTCTCCTTCCGAATATCAGTAAGGTTTTTGAAAAAATAATCCATAGAGCTCTGTCTAGGTGGGTTAAGGACAAACATATAGTTCCGGATAATCAATTCAGTTTTAAGGCGGGACATGATATCTCACATGCCGCGTCTAAACTGGTGTTCGATATCCAATGGAATAAAGGCAAAAACTAATGTACTGGTGCCTGCCTTGTTGACTTGGAGAAGGCCTTCAATACCGTATGGTTAGAGGGTCTTTGCTATAAGCTGACTGGGTTGGGGATCAGTAAACCACTCTTGTACATTCTATATAATATGCTAACCAACAGACAGTTCATCGTGAAAAATGGTGATGTGACTTCTGTTGGAATATATCAAATTAAAAATGGTCTTCAGCAAGGCGCGGTCAATTCGCCGGTCCTACTTAACATTTATACAAGCGACTTGATATTTTCACTTCCCCATACTATTGCGTACGCAGATGATTTGGTAGCGTACAGAACAGGTCCAAAAATCGAGGTTATTAATACTCTCTTGCAGGGTGACTTCGATAAGATAAGACGATTTTGCGATGACTGGAAGTTGAAAATCAACTTTCAGAAGTCGGAAACTATACTCTTTAGTACGCCGTTGTCTGGAGCCTCTAGGGATACCAGGAAAAATTGGCGTAAGTTCTCGATCATTGGACATCGCGGATAGACTCTTGCCTGTCGAAATGTAGTCAGATACCTTGGGATCTGGCTAGATCAGTTTCTGTATTTTAACAAAAATGTAGATGCTGCTCTGGCCAGAGCTAAAGGCGCTTTTGAACTTACAAAGAGACTATTTTATAGCAGCCAACTCCCTCGCATCGAGTTAAGGTAATCTGCTACATGGCCCTTATCAGGCCCATGCTGGTATTTGGGTGTCCCTTGTGGTTCAATGTACGAGCAAACTTATTGGAAAAGATTCGGGTGTTTGAGAGGGCTTGCCTTAGGGCTTGTCTTCGCTTGTACAGAACACCAGAGTCGGAGTACAAGAAATTTTATCCTAATGAGGTCCTTTACAACAGGGCGAACCTAATACGAGTGGACAATTTCGTAATTAAGCTGGATTGAAGGCACATTGCAAGAGCAATGACCTCGACGAACAACCTGATATCTGGGGCTTACTACCCCAATTACCTTTACCACGAGAGTGTGCGCTCTGACGGCTTCGTTCCACCGGAAGCATTCCCTACCTGGATCAGATAGGGTTGATCCAGGATAGATCAGCGGTTCCGTTAATCTTCCATGTCGCTCGGACAGCTGGGGACAGGCGATTCAACTACAGCAGAGACGTCGTACACGGCAGTGTGGATCGTCTCACGTTCAGTAGGGCAGTGGGGAATCGCGAAAAGAGGGATGTCGTTCTGCAGCACCAACATTTCTGGTGGTTGAATGATGGAGAAGATGTTTCGTCGTCGTTTCCGTCAATTATGGGCCAGCCTCGCTAATGAGGCAGAGCTGACCAATCTATTTGCTTTGTGAATAGCAATGGCCAGCTTACATAGGTTAAGGTTAGCACTTAAGAAATATATACATATATTATGTATACAAAGGTATATATAAATGTATGTATATAATAGTATAAAATGTCTATGTGTGTGTATGTGTGTATTGTGTATGTAGGATTAGGTAGACTAAGGTTGATTTTAAGTTAGATATTAAGTTTTTTTTAAAAAAAAGTACATATGCTAAGTTTTGTTAACAAATTTTTTTTTTTAGCTTTAAGTATACAAAATAAATAGGTCTAAGTAAAATGTAAATGAAGTCGAAAGACATAGTTATAAGAATTTAGAGTAGCTTAGAGTGCCTGTTTTTTTTTTTTTTTTTTTTTTTTTTTAAAGAACTTTTTTAAGTTTTTAGGAAAATGGGACAGAGGAGAAAGAAAGGCCAGTAAGTTAGCATAAGATTATTAAGTAATTGTAAGCTAGCATTTAAGCATTTTTTGTTAGTATGTAAGAGTTAGTGATTAAGAAAATAAAATGCATATAAAACTAACTAACTACACTATGGATATAGGAAAATGGCATAACCTCTTTGAATGCCTTACGGCATAAATAAAGAACCGAACGTTATGTATCTAACATCATGGGCACTGTGTCATTGGTATTGAATCATCATGCAGGACGGCTTGTGAATACTGCAGAAGCTGCTAAGCCGAGAAAGAAATTGGATTTATCAATTGCTGTGCGACTGTCTTCAATCAGGGGTCTATCTATCGATTTCAGGGCAAAACCAAAACTGAAGACAGTGGACGCAAACCTTAGCCTATGTGATCATTGACTTATTAGTCAGACGGAACACATTTACAAACCTACCGACGATTATGCAATTGGTTAAAAGAACTAATTGAATATAGCATTAATGGAAATGTACCATATATGCGATATATAGATGGATTTGTGACATGTGTCGATCCTGTCCCATGCAAATGTGAATTAGTTTCTATGCTTACTTGATGCCTCGAAGAGTAGACCGATATGTCCTCGAATTAGATTGAGTGTGCAATGATTACTGAGGGCAGCAATTAGTATCACAGGTAATGAATTTCTGTATAAACAATGGATGATATAACTACAATCATAGGGCAATCAATGTTAAATTACCAACTTGGCGAATTTTCCGTCGGACTTAGGCGTGCACCAGTACAAAATTCAATTGGTCCAGGTCAATTTGCGTAAAGATCATTAACTTGAATTAATATTTTAAAATCTGGTTTTTATTCATAGCTGTGTTGTTTTGTTCCTTTGCCTCTAGCAAAACTAAACGATTCACTTTAGTTAGCGCCATAGTCCGGCTTAAACCTGGTTCGCAATCAACGAATATTCCGCTAACTGGCGCTTTTTAACAAGGTTAATATTGGTATATGTGTGCAATAAATAGTACTCGAAGAACTTACTCATTTACTTTCCTTAAAGTCAATACGTAAGCGTTATAGATGATAACAATCTTACAATCTTACAGAGTGCTTTGCTTATTGTTCTAGAAGGGGACTTATTTTTTGTAATTTCAAAAATTTCTCAATGCGTTTTTATATTATAGATATCATTGTATCTATAGTATCTCTTTTAAAACCAGGTATATTTATGACTTTTCAATAACCGCAAACGTATCAGTGAAAACTCGTTGATTTTTTCCCATAATGCAAACATCATCAGTATATGAGAAGAGCTCTACAGACATTTGAAATATTTTGCGTCTCATATAGGTTTTTAAGTTTCGCAGGAATTCTTTTAAGTATGAAGGAACGACATTATCGAAATTCTTTCTTGACACCAAATGTCTCGGCGGTTGAGTTTAAAAGAGATGCAAAAACTAGACATGTATACAGTATCGGGCAAAACTAAGGAAACCGAAACGAATATCAAGTTCTGACGATTGTAAAATAAATTAAAAGCAAACTATTAAAATTTGATATAGTAAATTTATTACATTTATTGGTAATGTTAATCATAATCAAAAGCAAATATTACTAAAATTCATTTAATAGGTTGTAATCAAAAAAGAAAATAAAAATATTGCTACTTTTAAACGAACAAAACAAAAGAAACTCGAATAAATAAGGAAGAAAAAAAATGTCTGTACTACATACTATTTATAGTATTATACTATAAATTAAAACTTTGTATCACTGCCTTTATTTCTTAAGACTGCTTGTGACCCTCTTGGCATCGATTCAATCAAACTATTAACCTTCCGAAGGCAAGGCTGTTTTTCCTACGTGAATAGCAACTGGGGTTGTTCATCACCCCACCACATTTTATTGTAAATAAAACAATATTTAAACTGAAAAATAATTCTTATTTATTATGAGATCGCTTGTTTATATTAATATCAAAGTGAGAAAAGTCTTTTTTTTTAGACTTTTTTTTAATCTTGGGACATAATTTTTAACATTATGTGCAGTTAAAGCAAATATCATTGCGGTATTCGGAGCATACCGGCACTTGGCATTTTACGCAAGAAGTTTTAACTTTTTTGTCCCGATTTCTTGGACACAGTACACACCTTGCCTGCTTTTGCAGCTTTGTCGGAGGTTCATCTCCAGCAGGTTCTTGGTTGATATTTAGAATATCCCGTAAAGTGCTTCCTATTTCTTGCGGCAAATTTGTAGTCAATCGACGTTTCATATGGGGTTCCGCTAGTTGTAATGCCAACTGTTTTAAATAAATGCTTCGAAATTTATTTATCGGGGTATCTAAGTGTTTATTGCCAACATAAATCACCATCGAGTTGATTTCAGCTTGATCAATCAGGCCGTAGAAGTATCGAAGTGGCCAACGTCCTGTGCCTCTAGCCGAACTATACGAATGCATCATTTTATCGAACGTGTCGACCCCGCCTTACGTCAAATTATAGTTATGTATTATAACCGGTTTGCTAGTTTCTGGGTTTATTTCGGCATTATAATGCATTGTTGATAAAAGAAAAACAGACTTATTTTTCTGAGGTGTAAAAGAAACCAGTGTCTTTTGTTTGTTGAAAGCAAACTGAGAAGTGAGTGGTCCATATGTCTCTCAATGTGTCTTCTTTATCCCTTTTATGCTTATCATCGAATTGTAAGCAAATTAGCAAAAATCTAAAGCGATTGGCATTCATAATAGCCTTGTAAATAACAGCACTAAATGGAGACCACATATCTTTGACGCTTTTACTATTGTCTTTATTTATAGCTGACAAAAATAGAAGCCCTATTAGAGCTTCAAGTTCTATGTTATCAGTCTGCTGAACGTAGTGTTGATCTTTATATTTAGTGGTGCGTCGGTCAATTTCTTGATTGGTATATAACACCAGACTCAATGATTGGATTGCTGAATAAGTATGTGCATGCATCCTTTTCATTTTCAATGTTCTGACCATCACCTCGCCCTAATCGGCCAATAGTCACAATATTTCTCATTGGTGATCGACTCGAAGCTGGTAGCACGGAAGACCAAATATGCTTATTCTTACCTCTAGCACTTTTGCTCGTAATTAAGCTAGCGGTGTATCATCATCATCACCGTCACTGCTTCCGCTATTTGAAATAACGTTTTGCTCCTCTAAATGCACAGATATATTCTCTTCTGTTTCAGATATCTCACAATCATCTGAGTAACGCTCATCATCAGAAGCATTATCTATTGTTCCTAAGTAATTTTCAATTTAAATATCCGAAAGCGAAGTCATTTTTGTCTAAAAACAAAACTTCAAAGTTAGCATCACGAAAAAATAAAGTTTACGTAAATAGCAAATGGGGTGACTTTAACCCCACAACAAAATTAATTATTTAATATAACCAAAATAACGACTTACCTCTACACGTTATTGTAAGCAACTAACTGCCTACTAGATAATTAGAGAATAGATCGACCGATAGAGAAAGACAAAAACAGAAACAAAAGATATAACGGATTTTCTCAAGTAGTTGGGTGATGGGTAACCCAGCTTGCCTTCGGAAGGTTAAAGATTGTGGTGTTTGAAGATGTTCTTCTTCAAATATATTAAAAGGTCTCCGTGGTTCCGAAAATGCAGACCTTCCAGCTTTCTTTTAGGTATTTCCAACAAATTCTTGATGGGGTTTAGGTAGTGGGATTGGGATGACGTCGACATTTTGTGTTTGGAAACAATTTTTTACATTTTCTGCCATATGATCCTCGAAATGCGGTAATATTGTGTCTTCCAGCATATTTTGGTATTGGAATCGATCCATTCGACCCTATATTGTTCTTAGGGGCTCCAATCCTTGAAAAAAATTTCCCATACCATAATTGAACCATCTCCATGTTTAACAGTTTTGGTACAATAGGGTGAATTGAGTATTTTTCCAACTGGCCTTATAAAGCGTATCATTCCACCAGAATGGATCAAATTTATTTTTGATTCATCAAAGAAAAGTACAGTCTTCCATTTTTGCAGCGGCCAGCTTCCATAATTTTGGGCAAAAGTTATACGATCCTCCAGTTCTTTTTGGAAATAGTAGGTTTCTTTGCAGTTAATCTGAAAAATAATTCGCCGTTGACAGTTCGTCTACGCACCGTCCATTCATAGATATTTAACTTAAATTTATTTAATTATTTCAGTTGCATTAGTTTTGTATTTTAGTTTTTAGTTTTAAATGCATTTTATTTTCTTAATCACTTACTCTTACATACTAACAAAAAATGCTTAAAGGCTAGCTTAAAATTACTTAACAATCTTATACTAACTTACTGGCCCCACGCAGGCACTCTAAGCTACTCTAAATTCTTATAACTATGTCTTTTCACATTATTTACATTTTCTTTACTAATATTTACTTACTATACTTAAAGCTAAGAAAAAAATTTGTTTACAAAAACTTAGTATATTGACATTTTTTTATTTTTTATAAAAATTTGCTATCTAACTTAAAATAAACCTTAACCTACCTAACCTAAATGCACAATACACACATAAACACACATAGACATTTCACAGCTATTCACAGAGCAAATAAATTGGTCAGCTCTGCCTCATTTGTGAGGCTGGTCCGTAATTGACGGAAACGACGACGAAACATCTTCCCCATCATTCAACCACCAGAAATGCTGGTGCTGCCTAACGTCATCCCTCTTATCGCGATTCCCCAACGCCCTACTGAACCTGAGGCGATCCACACTGCCGTGTTCGACGTCTCTGCTGTAGTTGAGTCGCCTGTCTCCAGCTGTCCGAGCGGCATGGAAGATTAACGGCACCGCTGATCTATCCTGGATCAACCCTTTCTGATCTAGGTAGAGGAATGCTTCCGCTGGAAAGAAGCCGTCAGAGCGCACATTCTCGTGGTAAAGGTAATTGGGGTAGTAAGCCCCAGATATCAGGTTATTCGTCGAGGTCATTGCTCTTGCAATGTGCCTTCGAGTCAGCTTAATTGCGAAGTTGTCCACTCGTATTAGGTTCGCCCTAATACCTCATTAGGATAAAATTTCTTGTACTCCGACTCTGATGTTCTGTAAAAGCGAAGACAAGCCCTCTCAAACACCCGAATCTTTTCCATTAAGCTTGCTCGTACATTGAACCACACGGGTCAACCAAATACCAGCATGTGCCTGATAAGGGCCATGTAGCAGATTACCTTAACTCGATGCGAGGGAGTTGGCTGCTATAAAAGAGTCTCTTTGTAAGTTCAAAAGCGCCTTTAGCTCTGGCCAGAGAAGCATCTACATTTTTGTTAAAATACAGAAACTGATCTAGCCAGATCCCAAGGTATCTGACTACATTTCGACAGGCAAGAGTCTATCCGCGATGTCCAATGATCGAGAACTTTCGCCAATTTTTTCTGGTATCCCTAGAGGCTCCAGACAACGGCGTCCTAAAGAGTATAGTTTCCGACTTCTGAAAGTTGATTTTCAACTTCCAGTCATCGCAAAATCGTCTTATCTTATCGAAGTCACCCTGCAAGAGAGTATTAATAACCTCGATTTTTGGACCTGTTCTGTACGCTATCAAATCGTCTGCGTACGCAATAGTATGGGGAAGTGAAAATATCAAGTCGCTTGTATAAATGTTAAGTAGGACCGGCGAATTGACCGCGCCTTGCTGAAGACCATTTTTAATTTGATATATTCCAACAGAAGTCACATCACCATTTTTCACGATGAACTGTCTGTTGGTTAGCATATTATATAGAATGTACAAGAGTGGTTTACTGATCCCCAAACCAGTCAGCTTATAGAAAAGACCTTCTAACCATACGGTGTCGAAGGCCTTCTCCAAGTCAACAAGGCAGGCACCAGTACATTGTTTTTTGCTTTTATTCCATTGGATATCGGACACCAGTTTAGACGCGGCATGTGAGATATCATGTCCCGCCTTAAAACCGAATTGAGTATCCGGAACTATATGTTTGTCCTCAACCCACCTAGACAGAGCTCTATTCAAAAACCTTACTGATATTCGGAAGGAGACTTATCGACCGTAGATTCGCCGGATTAGATATATCCTTTCCCTTTTTGGGGATAGGTTGAACCATCGCCGTTTTCCAATGCGCTGGATAATGTGCATTATTCATTGCATTATTAAACAGGGTGCTGTAAATGTCCACCGCTAGAGGAAGATGTCGAAGCACGAAGTTCGGAATACCATCGGTCCCCGCTGATTTCTTAACCCTGATTGTGTCGAAGATCTCATGGAGTTCTTCCTTCGAAATGAATGGGGGTAGGTCACCCTCTCTGGCAATGACATTATTGGCCATATTTTTGTCGTTGAACCGGGTGAAACCAGAGCCCTCGGATCGCCAGTTCTCCATTTCATTTCGAGTGCAGAAGTCGTGCATCAAGACGCGATTGTCCAGGTCATAATTAGGGCCAATGGTGTCAGTGGCCTTGTATACTTCCTGGAAAGTCGCCCCTATGGCCTCAACTTTCTCCTGTGGATCCTCGATCACAAAGAAGTCGTCATCATCAGCGGCCTCATTTGGATCGATACCTGCTATTGTCAGTAACCGTTCGTTGTCTGTTGTCAGGGCTATTTTAAGACACTGAAGGTCGTTTTGATTTTTTCTCCGAAATAGTTTATTTATTTGCGGGAACTTATTCGGGTTGCAGGTGTTTATATCCCGAACCTTGCTGTTCCAATAAAAACTTACAGAAATTCTGTAATTCTCTTTTATTAGCGTTTGAATATTTTTAATCGACGACTTCAGTGTCCTAATCTCCGGGCCTTGTCAGTCAGTTAACTATCTGTGCAAGTTTTTAAGTCTTATCAGAAGTCTACTTTTCTGTCGGTGCAGTGCGTCAATAGTAGGATTGCGAAACAGGTCTTCGTTAGTCGTACGTCGCTACCGCGGTATTGTAGTGTCCATAGTTTGCTTAATTGTCTCGTCCATTTGTTTTAGGTAATTGTTGATCTCCTCGTTTGACAAATTCCACCCACCGTCCGGGTGGAGCGTGTTCGAGGAGAGCGCTCGTTTCAAGGACACGAAGAAGCGTGTCCATCGATTCTTACTGTATTTGTAGAAATATCTTTGGACAAAGTCCTCCAATTCCGCACTTTCGTTGGGAACTGTAATTTCTGTGTTAAAACCGCAATGGTCACTGTCATACACGAATGTTCGCAGACAGTTTAGCGTTTGTAAGTTCGTACCTGTCAGTAGTATGCGTTTATCGTACAGCGGTGGATCCAAATAAGACCCACCTCTTGGAAACGACGGGTCATCCGTCGCTTTAAGACCGAGTCTGTACATGACATCGTGCTGACCCCACCAATCGAGTAGTAGGTTCCCTCTAGTATTTGGCAAATTATTTCCCCAATCTCTGTGTCTAGCGTTAAAATCCCCGCCGGTTATAAAATAATTCTCCCCCGATTCCAGCCTCAGAAGTCGAAAAAGCGTGTCGAGCTCTGTAATTAATAAAGTGGATTGTGAAGCCCCAGGTGCATAAACAGAGGCCAAGTACAGCCGCTTTCCACTGCGGAGGTGTATTTAAATGACGACTGCCTTCAACATCCGGAACCTGCGCAACACTTCCTTGTACACTCTGTGAAATTTTATACCTTCTTTAATGAAAATCGCGATACCGTCTCCACGTTTGGATCTGGACCGATTTCTTCTTCTAACAATATAATTATTGTACTCCAGTTTGTGCTTATCGGTTAGCTTGGTTTCGCTGCGAAAAGCACATGAGGAGTTTGGTCTTGTAGCAATTTAAACATCGCGGCTCTTGATTCGATCCTAATCAGTGAATTAACATTCACCGCAAGGACCTTCAAAATTTGCTCCACCATGTGCGCACCCATTACGAGATGTGTTGCGTTAGGTCCGGCAGCAGCGCGTAGACCTCGCCCATCCGCTTGGCCTGTACCTGCTATTGCAGCTGAGCCATCTGCCCGTGGATTGCGAGTTGGATGGCCAGCATGTTAGGTGCAGCTTCCGTTGTTCTCGGCTTTGGCGCCTGAGAAGCAACAGTTGCTTGCTGTACCGTAGCCCCCCTACCTGACACCATTTGCCTGTAGGAAATTTTGGTCGTGACGGCTGGTGTTTGAAACCTGACAGCTGAAATTTTGACCTCCACCTTCTGCTGCCGAGCCAGTTTTGCTTTCTTAATGTCAGCGAACTTAGGACAACCCCGATAGTTTGCGGTGTGTCCCACGTTTCCACATAACACGCACGAGAGCTGCGACCTATCGGATGCTCCATCAACACCCAGAGCACACTCCACGGAACTGTGGTTCTTAGCGCACTTCACGCATCGAGGCTGCATTTGGCAGTTCGACGCGGCGTGCCCGAACATCTGGCAGGGAACTCGTTGTATAACGCCTTCACTCCTTTTTAGTTTTTCCCAGTGAACCACCTGGTAGTCTAGGACATTGATACCCATTAGACTATCCAGACGGCTTTCGGGACTGAGCTGCACCAGGAAGAACGGCAGACTCCGTTTCTCCCGTCTGGCTCTAGCTGTGGTAAATGGCTTTACCCCCACAAACTTGAGTCCTTCGCACTCCTTCTCTTTGAACAGTGCCAGGATCTCCTCAGCATCAGAAGACGGTTCCAACCCTTTCAGCAGCATAGATGCCGCTTTTCGCACTTCGGTGTGAATGAGTAATGCTCCGTCGTCGTTTCCTTTAGGAGCTCTTTCACTTTCGCGTGGCCTTCCACTATATTACCGTGGGCATGGCGATCGTTCCCCAATCTCATAATTTTAAAATTATTACCCATGACCAACTTACACAGGTCCTTGGTTGCATTTATCTCTAATTTATAGGTGTTGATAGGAGGCACCTTCTCCTTCCTCTTCTTCTGCTGCTGCTGTTGTTGTTGTTGTTGTTGTTGTTGTTGTTGTTGTTGTTGTTGTTGTTGTTGTTGTTGTTGTTGTTGTTGTTGCTGTTGCTGTTGCTGTTGCTGTTTTAGCTGCTGCCGCTGTTGTGGCTGCTCTTGTTGTTGCTGCTGGTGTTTCTTAGTCTTTTGTTGTTGTAGCACTTGTGCTATTGTATTTGTCTGTTGTTTTTTCTGGAGCTGCTTTTCAGCAAGGTGCGACTGCTGTTGTTGTTGGAATTGCTCATGCTCTTCCCTCTTCCTTCTGACCATTTGCTGTTCTTTTACGGCCTGTACCCTTTGCTGTAGCATTTTGATGCTGCTACTTATAGATTCGTTTCCTCCTCTTCGTTCCCTCCTTATTATTCCACACTTGTAAAGCCGAACACGAAATGCGTTTGATCTCCGCTGAGGTCTATGAACGACTCGAGCATTAGTTTTGTCCGATACTGCATATGAAGGATAAGACGTATTCACATGTGAATGAGCCTTAACTTTGTTTTTCTAACTGTCTGCTTATTGTCATAATTTGGCAATTAGTTCAATACAGTCTTAAACATAGTGTAGTACACAACAATTGAATGTTGGGCTATCGTGCAAACCATTTTCAAAATAATGACTCACCAGTGCCAACATTTCGCGGTTTACTTTAATTTTTCGGTGCCGATAGGAGACCATATAAGCGGATAACTGCATAAATTGTGAGAAGATTATGCGATTTTTTCGAAGATAATGAGCGAAAGGCTGACACAGTAAATTCTGATCTCTACCGTAGCATGGCTGAAAACTTGAGGAACATTTGGTTCCAACACAAAACAATACATTTTCCGAAGAGAAAACTAAGAAATCCCTGAATTTTGCATTATGGAGCCGTGAGTTGAACTGCAAGATCGTGTGATCTAACGCATTGTGACTTATTCATTTTAGGGTTTCCGAAGGATCGTGTTTATGTCAATGATATCCGAACATCTTTATATCCCTCTGATCACACAAACTTTCAAATGAAAGTAAACGCTACACTTCATATCATGCAAAATATATTTTTTCCTTTAATGTAAAATATGCACATGCTTCAATGATAACCTTGTATGTTAATGTGTTGGGTTGGGTTGGAAAATGTCCTTCGATTATATTAGTTAAGAGTTTTTCACTTGATAAAATATATTTAAAATATGTAAGGAAATAAAACCACTTGTTTTCTGTTCGGTGTCGTAAGACGTTATAAAATTCGGTTTTATTTTCAGTTTCTTACTGTTTGTAAATCTGTACAAAATGTTGCTTAAATTGCATGTGTTGCTAAACATTTATTTGAAACTTCACACTTGTGTTTAGTTACGTTTGCATTAAAGCAAAGAGTTAGGTTAGGTTAGGTTAGGTAAGAGTGGCTGTTGGAAATACCAACCCACTTAGGCCTATTGGCCCATTGTGATGCCACGTGGATCTATGATCTTCTTACTACTGGAACCAGTTTGAGCTTTTAATAAAGCGTAGGAGACTGTTAACGTCTATTTTTTCTAGATCGTTTAGGTCGTTGTAGAAGAAAGCTCCTAGGTGAAGCTTCCTTCTCTGAGAGAGAGCTGGGCATGTGCAGAGTAGGTGGGGGATTGTCTCCTCCTCTTCCTCGTCCATGCAGCTTCCACAAAAATCGTTAGTAAAAGCGCCAAGCCTTCTTGCGTGCTTGCCTATGAGGCAGTGTCCGGTAATGACACCTATTATGGCGCTGAGATGTTTCCTTTCTAAGAGGATCAGACACTTAGATCGACTCAGATCCAGCTTTGGCCAGATCTGTTTTGTCGCTAGACATGTTTGTCCAGCAGTCCACCTAAGGTCCGTACTTTTATTGGCATCTAGCTTTAGTGTTAGTTTGCACGTAGCGATTGGTATACCTATACTACCTTTGTCTGGTAGGATAGGTAGAGTGGTTCCAATTTTGGCGAGTTCATCGGCTCTGCAGTTCCCTGGAATGTCTCTGTGGCCCGGCACCCAACAGAGGTGAATGTTGAACTGCTCTGCCATCTCCATGAGAGATGATCGGCATTCAAGGGCAGTTTTAGAACACAATGAGACCGAGTCCAGGGATTTGATGGCGGCCTGACTATCCGAAAATATGCGGATATCCTTTGCAGATATCACGTTTTTCTTCAGCCAGGACAGAGCTTCTTTAATCGCCAAAATTTCCGCCTGGAACACGCTACAGTGATTTGGAAGGCGGAAAGAGAGGCTTAGGTTAAGCTTATCTGAGAAAACACCGCCACCAACTCCGCTGTCGGTTTTAGATCCATCTGTGTAGAGATGGATTGACTTGTCCTCCATGAAAGCATCCTCCTCCCAGAATGATCTAGAGGGGAAGCTTACATGGAAGTTTTTGTCAAACCAAAGTTCAGGTATGGTGTAATCGGTGTTCTCTGTGAGGATTCCTAATGTATTAAGAATGTTGGCGTGGCCAAATGAATTATTTGTCCACTGTTTAGTCGCTTTAAGGCGAATAGCTGCAGTCGCAGCTACTTGCTTGCTAAAAATGTCGAGGGGTGTCAAGTGAAGCAGAATATCTAATGCCGCAGAGGGGGTAGACCGCAAGGCTCCGCTTGTGCATAGACATGCTGTTCTTTGGACTCTGCTTAGTTTAGTGCAGTTGACTGCATTTTCCAAGGCCGTCCACCAGACAACCACCCCGTAAGTGAGTATCGGTCTTATGACCGAGATGTATAGCCAGTGGGTTATGCGAGGTTGAAGGCCCCATTTGTTCCCAATGGCTTTCTTGCAAGAGAATAAAGCTATTGTAGCTTTATTGACTCTTTCTTGAATGTTAGGTTTCCAGTTTAGTTTCCTGTCAAAAATCAGACCCAGATATTTTGCTGTATCGGAGAAAGCTAAACTGGTACCGTTTATTGAAGGAGGGTCTATGATTGGAATTTTATATTTCCTAGAAAAGAGGACAAGATCAGTTTTATGGGGGTTTATTCCCAATCCACAGCGATCTGCCCAGCAGGTTAATCTGTTAAGATTTACTTGGAGGAGTTCTTTAATGGTATTTAAATGTTTTCCTGAGACGGCTATGGCAACGTCATCCGCATAGGCAATCACTCTGCTACCCCCCGCTTCCAGGTATATCAGTAGTTCGTTAACCACTAAGTTCCAAAGAAGGGGGGAGAGGACACCGCCTTGCGGCGTACCCCTACTGACATATCTTTTAGCAGAAGTCTCACCCAGTTTGGAGTTGATTATCCTGCTTGTCAGCATTAGATTAATCAGCTCCCCAAGTGAGTCGTCTACCTGCAGAGTTGACAACGCAGTCGTGATTGCGGATGTGTTGACGTTGTTAAAGGCGCCCTCTATGTCCAGGAAAGCAACCATTGTGTACTCCTTATATTGTAGGGATCGTTCGATGTGGCTAGTCAGAGAGTGCAAAGCCGTTTCCACCGACTTTCCTTTACAGTAGGCATGTTGAGCCGTAGACAGAAGTCTTGGATCAACTTTAGCTCGAATATGGATATCAATCAGTCGTTCTAAAGTTTTCAGAAGGAATGACGATAGACTTATGGGTCTGAGGTCCTTTGGGACCACATGAGAACATTTTCCAGCTTTGGGAATGAATACTACATTGACTTCTCTCCATAACAGTGGAATGTGGATAAGTTCTACACAGCTCCTCATAATATTTTCCAACACTGGTAGAATAATATCTGAGGATCTCTGTAGCTCGGCAGGTATAATACCGTCCGGACCAGCAGACTTGTATGGTTTGAAGCTATGTAGTGCCCAGAGCAGTTTGTCTCTCGTAATCAGACTATGAATTTTGGTCACGGTTGCAGTAGGCTTGTTTGGGCTGCTACTGGCCGCGAGTTGGGAGCTACCTGGAAAGTGGGTGTCCAGAAGCAGGTTGAGTGATTCATCACTTGAGGTTGTCCAAGAGCCATCGGTTTTTTTCAAACAGCTGGGCATCATAGGATTTGTGGAGAGGATTTTTCTTAGCCGCGAAGCCTCAGAGGTTTCTGTGATTTTGTCACAGAATGACCTCCAGGATTGTCGCTTTGCCTTCCTCAGTTCTTTTTTGTATAATTTGAGGGATTCTTTATATGAGTCCCAGTCGGTCACTTTTCTTGTGCTTTTTGCTGCGTTGAAAAGTTTTCTGCATGTGTTTCTGAGCAGTCCTAGTGCCGATGTCCACCAGTGTGGCTTTTTCTTGCCTCTTGGTTGAATAAGAGGGCAGGAAGCGGCCATAGCCTTATTGAGAGTCAGAGTAAATTCCCTGACTTTCATGTCGAGCTCATTGGTGTCACGCGGGGGACTTGATAGTTTGGAGGATATCGTTTCCGATAGGATTCCTCTATATTTTGTCCAATCAGTTTTCCGGTAGTTCCGGAAAGTTGGTTGGAGAGGGGGAGCATCACTCAGACTGAATTGGATGTACCTATGGTCCGAAAAGGAGTGTTCAGACGATACCATCCAGTTTGTTAGCCTTTGGGTGATGCTGTCGGAGACAAGAGTAATGTCTAAAACTTCTTGTCGGTTTTTTGTTATGAAAGTGGGCTCATTGCCAATATTGCAAATTAAGAGGTTAGTACTTAAAATATAGTCTAAAAGTGACTCACCTCTATCATTGATGTCGGTACTGCCCCATACCGTATGATGTGCGTTGGCGTCGCATCCGATTATGAGGCCAGTTTTTTGCCTTCCCGCTTCCAGTACCACCCTTTCTAGGTTATCACCAGGGAGAGGGCCCACTTGGTCGTGGCCAAGGTAAGCCGATGCCAGCCAGTATGAGCCTTTGGCAGTTTCTAATCTGGCAACGGTTAGGTCGGGGTCACTGAGGTTGGGAAGTAGAAATACATTAAGGCTACGTTTCACTAATATACAAGTTCTAATCTTACCTTTGTCTCTTGTATAGAGCGGAACGTATGAAGGTGTCCTAAGTCCACGAACCACGCCTTCTGCAATCCATGGTTCCTGGATTAGAATAATGTCTTCTGCGCTTTTGGAAAGACGCAGAATGAGTGTGGCCGAAGCCTTTTTTGAGTGGTGGAGATTAATCTGGAGAAACCGTATCATTGCTACAGTCTTCCAGAGTCGCCTCCACCACGGTGTTGTTGAGGTCCTCCGATTCTGAAGATGTGCCCAAGAGCTCATCTTCAATCTCTGATCGTGTAGAACCTCTATTTGCTTCGCCATCGGTTTCCATTTCCGACAATGTGTCAGAATCGGAGACCGACGGCTTTGTAGTCACCTCGGACAGATTGGAGTCATCGCTATCCAATTCTGGAAAGGATATCGATGCTCCAAGATCCACGGTTGTGATGTCAGGTGTTAAAGGAGGAGGAGGTTGCTTATCAGCATCCAACTCATCCTTTTTGTACACCCTTAAATGAATGGACTCGAATCCAAACCGAATCATGCCTTTCGTCTGCGCCAGAGGATTAAGGGATTCCTTATTGATCACAATTAACGCGCATCTATAAGAACCCCTTAGTTCCTCCAGTTTCGCGACTTTCCAGTCATGAGTCGGAAGAGTCGGGTTGCTGAGCCGGATGATTTCCAGGATATTTTCTGGAGAGGAGGGTTCGGCTGGAATCCAGGTACGAGTTCGAGGTCTACTAGGAATGTCTTCCTTAGATACGACCTCGAGTTTTGCACCTGGCCAAACCTCTCCTAAACCATCGATGGCCTTGGTGAAGAGATCGAGAGATCTCTGGTCGGAGCAAGCGATGAGCTTGACATGGCCTTGGTGCCAGCCAGCGTCGCTTGTGATAGGAGGTGGTCCTGGGTTCTCCCGCATGATGGCCAAGAAGTTGCTGGAGAGCTTCAACTTGACCAATTGCCACCGTTCCGGTGTAATGGAACCGTCGGTATCGCTTCTATCGATCACCGCGATCACCAATGCGTCCTTTAGGACTTCGTTATAAGACTTCAGAGATCTGCTGTTGGATGGCCCAGGGGTTGTGGAACTGTGAATTTTGGGCCTCTTGGAAACCGATACGGTTTCCTCCAACGATCTCTGACGCTTAGAGGAGTCTTTTGACATTTTGTGAGCAATGGAAGCAGTGGGAAATCCGTCTTTTAGGATGTTTTTAGCCCACTCAACCTTGCTCTTTATTTCCGCATTTCTCTCCACCTCCGGAATGGATCCGAAGGTTTTGATAATGCGTGAGGCATTTCGGCGTCTTATGTATAGCGCCTTAGATGGAGCTTGCCGATGCGGCTGAGCTCCAGATTCCTCTTTGGAGGGAGGAGTTTTGGTAGCAGCAACAAGTCCGTGGCCTGCCACAAACTTGCTGCTGCTGGGGGCGGGGGAAGTGATACGACCATGGCTTGCCACAGTCTTAACACTCCCCGAAGGAGTTTTGGTAGCAGCGACAAGTCCGTGGCCTGCCACAAACTTGCTGCTGCTAGGGGCGGAGGAAGTGATAGGACCGTGGCTTGCCACAGTCTTAACACTCCCTGAAGGAGTTTTGGTAGCCGCGACAAGTCCGTGGCCTGCCACAAACTTGCTGCTGCTAGGGGTGGAGGAGGTGATAGGACCATGGCCTGCCACAGTCTTAACACTTCCTGAATTCTTTTTATTTGGCTTGTTCCTTTTGCCTTCAGAGGATGGCGCACCATGGCCTGCCACAGTTTTGCCTCGTCTCGGCAATGTAGGAGCCTTGTCGGTAGTCGGTGTAGTCACCGTTCCACCGCCCGGTAATTGAGGAGTACCGGCCTCGGTTTTTGTTGTCAGGTTGTTGTCCATAATAGTCCCACGAGTAGCGGAGAAAGGGATGTCCATCTGTACAGAGATCCGCCATATACAGATAAGGCTAGCTAATCCGGAGGTCGCCAGGTATCCGGATACTCCGTTTGCGACTGAGCTATTTTTGGAGATACTGGGCCCTCAGCCAGGTTGATCTTCGGCACGGGTCGTATAACACCTTGATCCAGCCCAGGGGAATGATGGAGTGCTTTGGGAGTTGGGGAAAGGGGGGGGAGAGTTAACAATATTATAATAAGTTTTCTATATTTAAGTTTATTATATAATATATAAACATTTGCTCAAACATACATTTTTACTCATGTCTATAAATGCAATCCTACGCGACCGTAAAATCGATGAATAGGTGGTAGGCATCAATTTGAAGATCTTAGGTGTGCCTAGGATCTCTTTCTAAGTTAATTTCTGGTCTATGGTGAGCTTACGAATTCTAAAACAAAACCAATAAAAACTTATCAGACTCCTGATTTAGGTTTTTCTGAATTCATATATTAGTATAGAAGATCTATATTTATTAAACCTACTTTCACTTGTGATATTTTACAGATACCAAATTCAATCCATCCACAAATAGTAATCAACAGTGAAATCGTTTCCTTTAGTTTCCTTGTTGCAGCGGAATAGCTTAAGAATGAAAGATACGAGGGTTCTTAGTTGGAAAAGCTCAGGTGCTCAAGCTCAAGCTCACTTATATTCAACCAAAATAGTCAGAGTCCTGATAAAGTTGAACGGGCTCCAGAAGAGGCATGCTCTGAACGGCTGCCATCTACAATAAGAAAGTTTAAAAGTGATGATAGATCATAGGTAGAAACTTTTTGTAAAATCTAACGTACTTACGCGTTTCCACATGTAGTTACCTGTAATAGATAGGTACTGAAAAGAGGAAATTTTATTCCCAAAACGAAGTCAAGAACCAGGCTCTTTTCCCATTTTGAGTTTAGAACAAGCTTTTGCCCATCTTATAGAATATTGAGATTCAAGGAAGATGAGTCGTTTTGTAAGTAGCATTACAACATAATATACATATAGCGAGGTGATAGCATACCGAGCCAATCGTTTCCTTAGCTTCTTGTTTATGTTCGCAAGACAGCTTTGCAAATACACAATCTATCTAAGATGTTACATGTAACAAACTGAGATTGCTCTTAAAATCAACTTTTGGCAGCATGTATAACTCGACTAGACAACATGATATATACGAACCATCTGTTTTGTGGATTAAGGCAGACTGTCTGATCCACCAAATGTTTAAGACTTCATAAACTAGCAACGAGTCTAAGTATCGCTGTCTTGGATAGCTGAGTTGGTAGGACATCTGGTCCGGCAGTCTTGTTTTATTTAAGTTAAGATATTCCCACAGTCATCTGATTTCAGTCTTCCCCGCTAATTAATAGTCAATAGAACTATTTTTCCATATCTTTCAGCACATCAGTTGCTACCTAGCTATCTCGCCAATTTTAGGTGAAGTTAGTGAGAAACCACTTGTTTTTCGTTTTTTGTCAATTCACTTAGCAAGCAGCTCTGTTAGAAGTTAGGCTTTGCAACTGTCTTGTAATTTTACTGATTTGTCAATTTATTTCTAAGTTTAATCATGTTACAGATTCATCTAAAAGAAATCTGTAAACCCTTTAATTAAATAAGTATAAAGAACATGCACGTAGCTGCAGTGGAACATAACAGAACAATTTTCAACTACACTGATATTCTTTGGAATGTTGCAATGCTACAGGATTTTAAAATTAGGAACAAAAAGCAGATAATCAACGCTAGAAACGCAGATACCTATCGATTCTTCGGTTGGTTGACTTTAATTTCTCCACCTAGCCTTGCTTAACATGTATATTTCCATCTGGACTATGGATTGAAGTCATGCGCCCTAAGGATACGAGTACCACGTATTCGTAAAACTTCTTTGCAAGCTTGTAATTAACTTGAACTTTGTAAAATCAACGGCTTTTGATAGTAACCTGTGCAGGATAGCCTACTAATTGCAATACACATACGATTCAGGAACTATTGTATGTGGGCACATGAAGGAGATGATATTTTAGAATTTCAAGTAACAACAGGTCTATGTACATCCATACGTGGAAACCTGTCTTTTGCATTAAAATTCAATTTTTCATAAAATTTAATTTTTCAAGACTAATTTTTACAAGAATTTCTTGATTCCAAATAATACTTATAGAAAAATATTGTACCCACAGGTCAAGTTAACGTTACCTTTCCGGGGTAACTGAAAAAAAAACCGAACTCCAACTGTTCGGGAGTAAAACACGTATTCCAATTAAAAAGGTTATTTATTATAATTCAAATACAATACACTTCTACGTCCGAAGTAAGACTGCCACCCCAATCCACACAACAGCTCCTCGTTACCTTCATTCCACCTGATGCGATACGCTGACTTAGCGCTTCCCACGAATAGTGCATTCGGCGCATGCATGTACATGAAATCCATCGGATGCGCGTGTGCTTCGTCAGCATAGGTTCCCATGCAAAGTATTCCCACTGTGATCTTCGCAGTGGGTCGTGTTTCCAGGTTGCTGTCTGCTGGATCGTGTTAACTGTCATTGTATGATTTAATATTTATATCATTTACATAGAAGAGTTTACAGTAACAATAAATACTGTATAAACATACAATAATGTATAAACACATGGTTCGGTTTGGGATATAGATATAATATTTTGGGATCTAATTCATTGGTTTATGCTAAATCGTACGGATGCGGGGTCTGTCTACAGCACCAACTGAGTTACAGGGTGTTTAAAACAATTCCCTCAGATAAGTAGGCACCAACAATTATCTAGTTACAATTTCTAGTGTATTAAACCTAGAGCAACCAAGCTGGGTTCGTTTGATAGCCCATTGACTAGTGGTTAATTTACATATATTATATTACATATATAAGATATTGGTCTTCAAACATAACAACTTTTAATTTTTTTCATACAAGTTTTTAATTTTTTTCATAAAATTTTTGGGAAAATCGCATTTATCTGCGAAAAGTGTGCTAATAATTTTTTCTATTATTTTTTTGCGACATAATGTTGCCTATAAATTCCCCATACAAAGTTTTTACCTGGGGTTTATAGTTTTCCAGGTATAAGATAAAATAAATTAATCCGCAATATCATATTAATAAAAAAATACTCTAAAATAAGTACACTTTCGTTTACCGTTATCAGTTGTTTATTGAATTACATTAGCATCACATTGAAGTCGAAGTGTTATAAGTATTTTTTTAAATGGCAGAGTATTCAAGTGAACAATATGCAGACATCCAATTTTTCTATGGATTTTGCAATAGCAGTACTGAGGCGGCTCGAGCAGAGTATCAACGAAGATATCAGAAGATTGCGAGAAACTAGAACAACTAACTACAATCTAGTGAAACCACATGTGGTAGCTGTGAGAGATCCAGAATTAGAGGAGCGAATACTGAATGTGGTACCAACAAAGTTGTAGTACATGTACACATTCAATTTCTTTACGCCTAAATGTGTACCGCTAACGAATTTTGAAGGCTTTTCATAGGGAGAACATCTATTTTTATCATGTAACACCAGTTCACGAGTTATTGCCAGCAAATCAGCCTTGACGATCGAAATTTTGCAATTGGTTGCTGAAACGGCATTTCAATGACAATACATTTATCCACAATATTCTACGGACAGATGAGTCGCAATTCACTAGACATGGCATTACAACTTCCAAAACCTACACATACGGGCGAATGAAAATCCGCGTACAACAAGAACAACATCATTTCTACATCGATTCAGCGTAAACATTTGGACAGATGTAACTGGTAATAAGTTAATTAGGACTTTAAATTTTTGCATAATGAATTGCCATGACTGCTAGAAGATGTTTCGTTTGCACAAAGAAGAACTCATTTTTACCAACATAATGGTTCTCCAAGTCACTATGCCAGAATAGATAAGGGCTACTTGGATGAAAAATTAACAAATCTATTGATTGGAAGGAATGGTCCAATACATTAGCCTGCAAGATCACCTGATTTGACAGTTTTGGATTTCTACATATGGGGAACGATGAAAGAACAAGTATATTCATCTGAAATAAGAACATTGCTGAATTGCAAGAACGGATAGCGGCAACGGCACAACATATTAAAGAGACTTTACCAAGTATTAATATTACGAGAACCATTCAAAAACGAGCATTTTGCATTCAGTCTGTGGGGAACACTTTGAACATCTGTTGTAGATTTAAGATTATGTTATTAATTATTTATTTATTATAATTATAACGGTAAGCGAAAGTGCACTTACGTTAGAATATTTTTTTAGTAATATGATAATAAAATAGCCATATTGCGGATTAATTTATTTAACCTTATACCTGGAAAACTATAAACCCCAGTAATAACTTTGTGTAGTGAATTTGTAGGTAATATTATGGTGTACCAAAAAAAAAGGAAAAAAAAAATTATTGGCACACTTTCCGAGATAAATGCGATTATCTCAAAAATTTATTAAAAAAAATTAAAAAATTTTGTGTTTGAAGACCAAAACCCCAAAAAAGAGAACATGAACAGAATATCAATTAATCGCTAATCAATTGGCTATCAAACGAGCCTAGCTTGATTTCCCTAGGTTTAATACACTAGAATTTATAACTAAATAATTGTTGGCACCTACTTCTCTGAAGGAACTTTTTAAACACCCTACAATTCAACGGGTGTTGTTGAAAGACCCTTCCCCCCCTCCAAAACGAATTTTTTTCGTTACATGAACCAATGCATCAGACCCCAAAATATCTGTATTTGGTATATGTATACCATATGTCAGAAATAAGTAGGATCAATTCTTTCAAAATGCTGGAATGGTATGATCATCCCACTTTGGAAAATTGTATTTTTTTCTTAAATTGCCACAGCGATTCGTGTCTACACATTAACGGTTTACAGTGCTATCTTGCGCATAAGTGAGCGCTTGTGATGTTGACAGATAATCTATATTTGTATGAAGGAGGATCTCCGTAGTGGTCTTTCGTTCTTTCTTTCGACTGCGTCGTCTTTAGTTCTTGACATCTTTGATAAATCGACGGAATGCATAACTCCTTTCCCAATCGTCTCGGGAATAACCTCCGTTCATATGTTCTTGGAATTGTCAGCAAGTTTTTCTCAAAGTGAATAAAGTATGATACGAGTACATTCAAAATGTTATAATGAAATATATGACACCAGGGATTATTCTTTCTCTCAGTTCAACATTGCTAAAATTGTCGGTTCATTTAATAGACGCCAGTTTTTTGTAGAGTTGTAATAATTAACTACTCGTATTTCCAGTTTTTTAGTCGCAGTATTTTCTATTTGTGAAGAGGTATGCATATCTGATAGCAATATTACCTTTTTGGAATAAAAGCTCTTTTTGCTAAGAACTATTATAAGGAACTAGTTCAGAGGTATTTGACGAACGCAAAGGAGGTGAAAAAGCTGTCTATGGTCACATTTTTTCCAAAGATTATACATATTACCACAATTTGTACTCAACTTTTTTAAAACGTTTGCTTGACGTTTCAAGACTGCATTGAATATGGAAATCATTATATGTAAGTAAATAAACTTAATATGTATACATGTTTGTTATAATAACGTGCATATGCAGTGCAGAGAATAAGACGATTTTGAATATTTTACCACAATACTTTTGTTCCATATTTGGTTCACTTTGATAGCATGTATGGCTTAAATTTCACTCCATCCAAATACTGGAAAAGTTATTAATTCGCTTTATAATTTCGTTTGGTTTGTTGTAAGAGGATAACTGAATGCTTGCAATTCTACTCCTGGCTCGTTTAGCTCGCTATTGTCAGTAACCGTTCGTTGTCTGTTGTCCGGGCAATTTTAAGACACTGAAGGTCGTTTTGATTTTTTCTCCGAAATAGTTTATTTATTTGTGGAAACATATTCGGGCTGCTGGTGTTTACAGCCCGAACCTTGTTGTTCCAATACAAACTTACAGAAATTCTGTAATTCTCTTTTATTAGCGTTTGAATATATTTAATCGACGACTTCAGTGTCCTAATCTCCGGGTCTTGTCGGTCAGTTAACTGTCTGTATAAGTTTTTAAGTCTTGACAGAAGTCTACTTTTCTGTCGGTGCAGTGCGTTAATAGTAGGATTCCGGAACTGATCTTCGTCGATACCGCGGTATTGTAGCGTCCATAGTTTGTTTAATTGTTTCGTCCATTCGTTGTAGGTACTTGTCGATCTCCTCGTGTGACAAATTCCTATTGGACCGTGGGTGGAGCGTGTTCGAGGAGAGCGCTCTTGTCAATGTTGCGGACAAGCGTGTACATCGAGTCTTACTGTAGTTGTAAGAATATCTTTGGACAAAGTCCTCCAATTCCGCATTTCGTTGGGAACTGTAATTTCGGTGCTAAAACCGCAATGGTTTAATGTTTGTAAATTCGTACCTGTCAGTCGTACAGCAGTAGATCCAAATAAGGCTCGCCTCTGGGAAACGACGGGTTATCCGTGGCTTTAAGATCGAGTCTGTACATGACATCGTGCTGACCCCACCAATCGAGTAGTAGGTTCCCTCTAGTATTTGGCAAATTATTTCCCCAATCTCTGTGTCTAGCGTTAAAATCCCCGCCGGTTATAAAATAATTCTCCCCCGATTCTAGCCTCAGAAGTCGAAAAAACGTGCCGAGCTCTGTAACGAATAGGGTGGATTGTGAAGCCCCAGGTGCATAAACAGAGGCCAAGTAGAGCCGCTTTCCACTGCGGAGCGGTATGTAAATGACGACTGCCTTCAACATCCGGAACCTGCGCAACACTTCCTTGTACACTCTGTGAAATTTTATACCTTCTTTAATGAAGATCGCGATACCGTCTCCACGTTTGGATCTGGACCGATTTCTTCTTCTAACAATATAATTATTGTACTCCAGTTTGTGCTTATCGGTTAGCTTGGTTTCGCTAGAGAAAAGCACATGAGGAATTTGGTCTTGTAGCAATTTAAACATCGCGGCTCTTGATTTGATCCTAATCAGTGAATTAACATTCACCGCAAGGATCTTCAAAATTTGCTCCACCATGTGCGCACCCATTACATAATGTGTTGCGTTGGGTCCAGCAGCAGCGCGTAGACCTCGTCCATCCGCTTGGCCTGTTCCTGTACCTGCTGTTGCAGCTGAGCCATCTGCCCGTGGATTGCGAGTTAGATGGCCAGCATGTTAGGTGCAGCTTCCGTTGTTCTCGGCATTGGCGCCGGAGAAGCAACAGCCGCTTGTTGTACCGTAGCCCCCCGACCTGACGCCATTGGGTTGTAGGAAATTTGGGACGTGACGGCTGGTGTTTGAAACCTGACAGCTGAAATTTTCACCTCCACCTTCTGCTGCCGAGCCAATTGTGCTTTTATAATGTCAGCGAACTTAGGATAACCCCGATAGTTAGCGGTGTTTCTACATAACACGCACGAGAGCTGCAACCTATCGGATGCTCTGTCAACACCCAGAGCGCACTCCTCGGAACTGTGGTTCTTAGCGCACTTCACGCATCGAGGCTGCATCTGGCAGTTCGACGCGGCGTGCCCGAACATCTGGCAGGGAACGCGTTGTATAACGCCTTCACTCCTTTTTAGTTTTTCCCAGTGAACCTGGTAGTCTAGGACATTGATACTCATTAGACTATCCAGATGGCTTTCGGGACTGAGCTGCACCAGGAAGAACGGCAGACTCCGTTTCTCCCGCCTGGCTCTAGCTGTGGTAAATGACTTTACCCCCACAAACTTGAGTACTTCGCACTCCTTCTCTTTGAGCAGTGCCAGGATCTCCTCAGCATCAGAAGACGGTTCCAACCCCTTCAGCAGCATAGATGCCGCTTTTCACACTTCGGTGTGAATGAGTAGTGCTCCGTCGTCGTTTCCTTTAGGAGCTCTTTCACTTTCGTGTGGCCTTCCACTATATTACCGTGGGCATGGCGATCGTTCCCCAATCTCATAATTTTAAAATTATTACCAATGACCAACTTACACAGGTCCTTGGTTGCATTTATCTCTAATTTATAGGTGTTGATAGGAGGCACCTTCTCCTTCTTCTTCTTCTGCTGCTGCTGTTTTTCCCGCTGCTGTGGTTTCAGCTGTTGTTGTTTTTTCAGCTGTTGCTATTTCTGCTGCTGCTGTTTTTTCAGATGCCGTGGTTTCAGCTGTTGTTGTTTTTGCAGCTGTTGCTGTTTCCGCTGCTAATGTTGTTTCTGCTGCTGCTGTTTTGTTTGCTGCAGTTGTTTTTTTTGCTGCTGCTGGTTTTGTTGTTGCTGCAGTTGTTGTTTCTGCTCTTGTGGCTTTTGATGTTTGGAGCTCCCTACTTCTAGTTGGTCCCTCTGCCTGCGTGCTTTTGTATACTGATGTTGATGTCATTTATTTGCTGATCCTCATCTTCCGACTCGGATGACGCTAGAGAGGCAAAGTTGTTATTGTTATAACGGACCTCATCTGCTCATAAAACGGCATTTATTCTTTTTTTTGTTAGGTTAGGAGGGGTTTTCAAACTCCTCTTCCTTTTAATGGCTTTCGCCACGGCACCGGCAACACTATTGCTGCCTTTTCCAGCTCCCGTTATGGGAAGAGCGGAGTTCTCTCCACCATCCATCACGTGAATTGCTTAACTACTGTTTGGATTTGTTTAATACCAACACTTTGAGGACAAAAAAAAAAAATAAATAAAAAAATTCCAAACTTGGCCTGGGCTCAAACCGGTGTTCCACTATTGGATGAACGACGCCGCTCTCCGCTTGGCTAGCGAGTCAACTAATTATCTTTAGGAGGATACTGATTATCTATATATATACATATATGTATATATATTTTTTTTTTACTTCAGGAAAAGCCGAATCACTTCTGTTCTCTGCGGAGATCTGCGAACGACTGAAGCCTGTTGGATAGCCCTGATGTAGGAGATCGCCCCATCAGCCTCCATCCGCCGGACCTTTTAGGCATGCTTTTATATTGCCTTTATTTTGCTTCCACTTGAGGCTATTGATCGCTTCTGAGTGGGACTTGGAAGCAAACACTTGGTGCTTAGCATCCCCTTTAGGCGTAGCTGCATTTGAGTCTTTAGGTGAATCTGCGTGCGGTCTATGTTTCTTCTTAGTTTTCTCATAAGAGAGCTATCAGTGGACCTGCAACGTTTGCTGGTGCTGGATCCACTTAGTTCTACTTTTTTCTTTCTAGCCATTTCGCCTCCTCGGGTTTAATTCGACACTTTTGGGCCGCAGTCAAGTGCTCGTATTTCCGCTGATGATTGCTCACATTGGTATTTGCTACTGTCTCGATGCTTGGTAAACTAATTTCGTGAGCATCTGTCCTGTCAGAGATTTCAGATGGAGCCATATACACCATCCGTGAATTGTTTAAAGACAAGCGGATAACTATATCTTTCACATTTAAGTTAGCCAATACATCGCGGAACTGTTGGTAATTGAATTTCCAGTCGATTCCCAACCACTTTGAAGACTTCGAATAACTTTGTTTCCGCTACATGAGCAGTTGTCGAGAAACATATTAGATTTCGGTGGAAATTACTCCAGAATTAATGTTTTCAAAAATTTTAAATTTTAAGGGTGAATACTTTGCTGGTCCTGACGGTTTTCCAGAAATAATTTTAAAAATATGTAAGATTACTTGTAACAACTTCTCACAATTTTTTTTTCAGATCTCCATTTCGCAGGGTATTTCCCCTAATTCGTGGAAAAATGCATACGTGATCCCTCTCCATAAAAATGGCCGAAAAAGCAAAATAATTATTAATAGGTCCAGCACGAAAATGTCCTCCATTCCAAAGCTCTTCGAGGGCATTCTATATGTCTCAATGTTTTAGATTGTAAGTCCACCACTTCGAAGAAACAACACGTATTTTGAAGGGTACAACCACAAACCGAAAAAATCAAGTGCACTTTAGAAGATAAAGAAGTAGTGGATATAATCTCTACCGATTTGAGCAAAGTTTTCGATAAATTTTCGCACAAAGTTATTCTCCTCAAACTAAATGCTCCAGGCTTTCAATTTAAATTCATAATGTGGATTACTTTCTATATAATAGAATGACACTACAATATCCTGTTTAGGCTCACAGTATCTTAACCTATAAACTCCTCTTCCGGCGTATCCAATGGAAGCCATCTCAGTTCTACGTTATTCATTTCGTCAAGTGACATCAAAAACATTTGACTTCGTCTCTTAATGTCAAAAAATACCAAACTATAAGACTGGTCTCATCTATTATAACAAACTGCGTACATAATATAGGTAACATCATAATAAAATACAAATCTGCTTTTGGTTTATTTAAGTACTGGCCTAAACAATTTTCCGACGAAGCCACTTCTCCAATATCCCAGTTAACCTTGGTCACCTTCTTACAGCACCCATATATTTCACATAGAATCTGTTAAGAAATCATTATAAGCCATTAAACTCAAATATGTACAATGAAATTTCTTCTTAGTCACTGTACTGTTCAAATGTTAACGCCACTTCTGTAATCATGCAATCATCTTAGCATTGTTAACTGAAAGCATATATCATGCCATACTATATACCGATAAGTTCTTTCTTTTATTTTCTTACTTGAGCTGTATTTATTCAGAGAATCATCACAATACATTTGTCATTCGTTGGAGTAGCACGCGTTTTATTTGCATATATTTCTGATAAAAGAATCAGAAATCGTACATTGGCGACCGTGACAGGACACATTTGTCCAAATTAAAAGTTTCTTTTTTTTCTTTTTTGTTTTACTCCTTTGCACTATTCGCGAGTTTCCAAAATTAATTCGTGCAGTGGCAGAAAAATAAAATTTAGTTACCTTAAAAAGAAAGTTGTCAGCCATAATGGGGCAACTTACAAAACTGAGAAATTCATTCGGTGCTTCAGCAAATTAAATGACCATACCCGAGGTGAACACGAGGCTAGACCTCTTAGAAACCTATTTCCATAAATTCGACGATATTCAAACAAACATCGAGGGACTGGACATTTCTGAGTTGGAGAAGGATAAGAGAACAAACTTTGAGGAATCATATTGCCACCTGAAAACTACAATTCTAACGCTCATCAATAATAAGACTCCGAAGGCAGCACGACATACACCAGATGAGACCTCCACGTAATTTGTGATCCAGGAGTCTAAAACAAATCGGCTGCCAAAACTTGAGCGAATTCAGTGGTAAATGTAATGACTGGTTGGACTTTTATGGGATGTTTAAGACATTTGTGGACGAAGACGATGAGCTCACAGATATTGAAAAATTTCAGCATCTACGGTCATGCTTATTGGATTCGGCGTACAAAACGATACAATCGTTAGAGGTTACAGCTTCGAATTACAATATCGTAATACAGATACTTAAAGAAAGGTATGATGATACACGTCTTATTTTCCAGACACATGTGAAGGGTCTCATTAATCTAAAGAAGTTGGAATCGAGCTCGGTACAAAGGCTTAGAGCTCTGAGCGACACCATAAATGTTCATTACCGCGCTCTTCGAGCTTTGGGATCAATAGAACGAATTTGTGATGTATTCCTGATACATCTTATATCCAACAAGCTGGACTTTCAATCACATATGAAGTGGGAGGAAGAATCATCATCGAATCAAATAAAAATCTTTGGAAAGAGTGGAGGAGGCTATTGGAATCAGCATGGATACTTATAAACAGGCAAGATTTTTAAATAGTAGTAGTAGTTGCAGTAGAAGGTTAAACCATAGCAAAGGGGCACTTGTTGCATCAAACGTAGGTCGTGCATGGTTTGTAACTCGAGTGACCACAATATTTATAATTGCTCCAAATTCAGTGATTTATTGCCACAATTTTTTGAGGCCAAACGATTAAGCCTGTGCTTAAACTGTTTACGATCAGGTCATACTGTTCGCTTTTGCAAGTCTAGAAATTGGCAAAATGTTCTAGCCGTCATAATACACTATTGAATCTCCCTACAACCACTACCGATACTCGAGTTGAATCGAACCCTTTAAAAAGTTCGCTGGTAACGTCAAATCAAATCAAAACAGCGAGGCATTTGTTTTTCTCGCCACTGCAATAGTTTTGGTTAAATCCTCCACTGGAACATATTTGCCTTGCAGAGCCTTGCTCGATTCCGGCGCACAGTTACATTTTATAACAGAGCGCTTAGCACATCAAGTGAATCTTAAACGCCATAGTATGTCTTCTTGTCTAAGTGGAATCGGAAATTCCAAATATTTAATCACGCAAAACACAAGTATTCGCTCTCGACTAAACAACTACACAGTCAACATAAACGCATGCATCTTGTCCTCAATTATTGACAACCATTTGTCGCTGGGAATTTGCTCCAAGTCAACGGTAATAAAGTTTGTCTTCCAGCATCTCAGACTCCTCCTCAGATTGTTCACTCAAACGATGACAATAATTTAGCTAAATTGTTTCAATCCTTTTGGGAAATAGAATCGCATGATCATCACAGTAGCTTTTCGTTATCAGAGGACAACCCATGTGAGCAGTATTTCATTAAAACCCACAAAAGGTTAACATCGGGCCAATACTCCGTCAATCTGCCCTTTAAATCGGGAGTTTCTGAATTTGGATCTTCATTTGATAGTGCATGCAAACGATTTTACAATCTTGAGAAAAGACTTTCCCGCGATCCACAGTTAAAGCTCTATTACTGTGACTTCATCAATGAATATTCGGCCCTTGGGCACATGTCTCCTGCTCCTGATGATATTCTGCAACGTCCACACTTTTTTTTACCACACCATTGCGTCATGAAGGCCGACAGCACTTCAACCAAATTGAGAGTCGTATATGACGGCTCAGCCGAAACTTCTACAGGACTTTCGCTGAACGATGTACTGCTAGTTGGACCAACAATCCAAGCTAACCTCTTTATAACTCTGTTAAGATTTCGAACTTATAGATATGCTCTCACTGCAGATGTTTGTAAAATGTATAGATGCGTTTTGGTCAACCCACCTGACACTCAGTTTCAATGTATTGTTTGGCGCAATGACGAGAGCGATTAATTGAAAATATTCACACTTAACACTGTGACCTATGGCACCGCTCCCGCAGCTTTCCTCGCTATACGAACCATGCATCAACTTGCTTTGGATGAAAATGAGGATTTTCCTATTGGCTCTGAAATCGTTCGAAACCGTTTTTATGTCGATGATATGTTGAGTGGCGGAGACACATTAGACGAACTATATCAAATCAAGAGCCAAGTCACTGAACTATTGAGTAAAAGTCACTTCAAAATAAGAAAATGGTGTTCAAATAATTCAACGATCCTGGAAGATATTCCAGCAGAGGATAGAGAGTCTTTTTTAAAAATAAATGATGGAACGGTTACAAAGACCTTGGGTCTAATTTGGGAGCCTACTCTGGATGAATTTTGGTTTGCATACAAATCTTCCAATGTGGAGAAAAGAATCACCAAGCGAAAGGTTCTATCTGATATTGTTAGAATATATGATCCTCTAGGTTTTGTCAGTCCCGTAGTAATCAAGGCTAAGATAGTCTTGCAATTACTTTGGAAAGAGAAATTAGATTGGGATGAGTCTCTCCCTGTTAAGATCCACACCATTTGGGCTAAGTTTTGTAATGAACTGAAACTCATCAATGAAATCAAAATTCCAAGATACGTTACGTCCTTTTGCGCTCAATACGAAATTCATGGATTTGCTGATGCCAGCATGGATGCTCATGGTGCATGCATCTACATAAGGAGCATCGACTTTGCTGGTAGCATTATCGTTCGATTATTGTGCTCAAAGACAAGAGTAGCACCGATAAAAACTATCTCTTTTTTTATTTTCTTTTATTTTCTTACTTGAGCTGTACTTATTCAGAGAATCATCACAATACATTTTTCATTCGTTGGAGTAGCACGCGTTTTATTTGCATATATTTCTGATAAAAGAATCAGAAATCGTACAGAATCTCTCCAGCGAAGTGTTATCCGTTTCGTGTTACATAGTCTACATTAGACTGACAGTTTAAACCCTTTAAAACTGATAGACCTACAACACGTAGTACAGTTTGTGACATACTCTTTTTAATTGCCAACACCGATTCTCCTGCTATATTGTAATGCTAATCCACGAAATCTTACATCTGTTCCTCTTTTCCGAATTAATCCCCACGGAGCTTAATATGAATACCATGAACACATGACCAGAATCAATATCAAAAGCAGGTATGCATCAGAAGAAGGATGTGCTGTGGTCCCCGCAAAGGTGCTTAAACAAAATGAAATAATAAATGCTGATCGTTGTTGTACTCACCTCCATATTTTGACTAGTTGATTAGTTATTAACTGATTGATAAAATTGATAAAATGCACAATTTCCCTATGTACTCGTTCCTAGTATGATTAAATTTTCACAAATTGTTACACTCAATTGTGTAAATGAAATTATTGCTTAAGTAACTCGATTATAAACGAATACCTATAGGATATTAGTGCATACAAAAATCTTTAATTCTACAATGTTACTTCTACAATACTACGTATGTATGTACACATACTAGTATTCTTGTTTTGTGGCGCTTGCAAAATTTCCAAGCTATGGTTATCGTACAAATCTTCCACCCAAATTCCTTTGAGGAATATCAGTTTATTTACTTGGCAGGCTCAAAATGAATTCCCTAATATGCGAATTCCTGCGCGCTTCACTTTTATAGGTAGCAGTTTCTCGTTACCCCTTTTCATCATCTTCGTGTCTTTAAATTGCTACAATAACGTGTGAAAGCGTTACTAAATCGAACACTATAATCGATTTCTATAAATTAAAAAAAATTCTAGCTATTTTTAAATTTTTATAGATAATTAAAATGATCTATTAATAAGAAAGCCTTAATTTGTTAATAGTGTGTTAATAAAGAACTTATTTTAGTTGAAATAACCTCAGCTATCATATATTGGTGCAAACATTGCTTAACAGTAATTGTGAGAGCGTCTTCTTGCTGGACACCCAGCAATGTATCTATTTAATAACCAAGTCGAGTTAAAGCACATATCAGAAGAAAAGAAAAAAGCGAAACAATTGACAAAAGTTCCGACCGATAAAGAATTCTAGACGCACTATAAAACTAACGCGAAATGTTATTATATAAAAATAGGAAAACGTGTCCTGGACAAAAGGGCTAGCTCTTTCGCGGATCACCTTACAGATATGTTCCAATCGTCTTAAAGATAAACCACACTTTTCGGTTGGGCAGAAGTATATATATATCAGGTAATATATATTACAAGCAGTTATATATATGAAATCATAAACAATTTATATAAAACTAGCGGACCCGACAGACGCTGTCCTGCATGATATTTCAAGCGATTAGGGTAGATTAAAAAAAGTATGAAATGAAAGACAAATAATATAATAATTTCATTATTCTTTATTTTGATATAACATCAATTTTTCTAAAAACAATTCGTTATAATCAATAATTTAATTTGTTTAATTTAATTTAATTTAGTTTGTTTAATTTTATCTTATTGCGAGTTGATGAACAATATTTTTAGTCAATTCCTGAAAAGTATAAAAGAATAAACTTGACAGTTTTCCAACGCGAGAACACGCCACATATAATTGGCCATGTGAAAAGACCGGATTTTCTAGATCCAACCCACAAATCGACATTGTTTGACCTTGTGACTTATTAATAGTCATGGTAAATGCCAAGCGAATTGGAAATTGCAGACGTCTGAATGGAATGGGTGAGTCTGAAGGGATCATTGGGATTCGTGGCAGGAGAACAACTTCACCTTCAAATTTGCCGTTCAAAATTGTAGCCTCAAGAACATTGCCCATAATTTTTTTATGCCTAATCTTGTACCGTTGCATAGCTAATGTGCATTTAAATTCCGAAGCAAAATGATAGGTGAGCCAATTTTTAATCGTAAGTTATGTGTTCCTGATAAATCCAACGAATTCAAAAATTCAACAGGATAGTTGACAGCTTCGTCAGGATCGGTAACATTGTCGATCGATTTGAACAATATCTCATTGCTGGGCAATGACTGTTGTATTTTGAAGTTAATAGCGTCAACATCAATATTTTCTGCAGCTAAAATATCTCGTTCACGAAGCCACGCATGATTAATATAATTAGCTTGTAAATCTGGAAATATGTTTTCTATCATAGCATCTTTCGTATTTACCATGTTGCAGAAATTGTCTGGCAACTTGATGCATTGTGTGTCTCCATGCAATGGTATTGTTTCATTTCCAATGTTGAGCAATTGCTCGGAGAATGATAGTGCCAATGGATTGTTTTGCAGTTGAATACATATATTTGTGTTAAGACGTAATGTACTGACATTTCGCCATAAATACAATTGTTTTATACATGCGTTTAATTCATCCGCATATGTAGCGCGTGGAATGACCGGCAATGTCTGTCTAAAATCACCGGACAGCAGTAGTACAGCACCACCGAAAAGCCTGGTGTTATTATTTAGATCTTTCATCATTCTATCGAGAGCTTCAATTGAATGCTTGTGGGCCATAGTGCATTCATCCCAGACAATAATTTTGCATTTTTGTGAAACTTTAGCCATACCGGAATGCTTTTTTATGTTTTTATGTTCTGGATTTGTGTGAATGTTCAACGGCAACTAGAGTGCTGAATGTGCAGTCCGTCCGCCATCAAGCAAAGTGGCTGCAATACCAAATGAAGCAATTGCTAACGCAATATGATTTTGTGATCGAATGCGCGAGTTACGTCTTGGTAACCCTCGTCACCTAGCAACATAAATGCACTTGTCATCGTCAACCCAGTGTACTCACGTTTTCCTAATTCCTTGTTCTCCTATCTGTTTATGCGTAAAGCATCTTTTTCCTAATTTCTCTTCCACCTATTTGTTTATGTGTCAATGCTAAGCATCAATTGTATCACCCTTTTCCACTTTTGTAAATGTACCTATCTATTGTCTATTGCAGTTACCCAAAGCGTCATTTCCTAATTGTCTATTCCCCTATTTGTTTACTCGTTTGGTCCATATGGACCGAAGCGTCTTTTTGTATTCTCTTTTCCCTGATTATTTGTTTGTCCAAGTTGGACAAGTCCCGTTTTTATCTTGCAAGCGTTTCATGTTAAGCTAGGTTTCCACGGAACAAATTGAAGACGATAGTTTTAGTCTTAGAAGAACGCCCAAACTAGTGATAAGTAAAATAAATAAAATGATAAATAAAAATCATAATGAAAATTCAAATGCGTTTTAATTTAAAGAAATTGTTGTTTAAAAATTGTTTAGCATTGCCGCCCAAATAACTGGCGCAGTCGGTAAACCGTGAAAAGAAAAGTGACGTGAACTAAAACGAATAGTAATAAAATAATATAACTCTGTGTTTTAATGTATAGTAATCTACAATCACAAAAATTTACCTCGACTAAAACGAAGTCTGTCAAGTTGAAAAATAAAACAAAAACAAAAAGTGAAATAAAATAAAAACTAGAAGTGATTAAAATAGAATAAAGACTATCTACGAGTACATGTGCCCAGGAAAAAGTTGGAGAAAAACGTGACCCGATACTCTAACCAGGTAACCACAATTTATTATAGACACACTACATCTTGTGACGGCGACGAAAGCAAAAGAAGAATCTATTCGTAAATGGAAGAAACAAGAAATAAAAATTAGTTTTTGCTATCAAATTTATATAGTTGTTAAGTTAATATTATATCCACATCTATTTATACCTACATAATTACTAAATTAATCAACAAATATAAAATAACAGAAGACAGGTATTCCAATAAAAAAAAAAATTATAAATACAATTTGCATACAAAAATATTATATTTAAATAAAATACAAAGATTACATTCATATAGACTCGTAGTTATTTAATGATTAAACATGTAAAATACATACATAGGCATCATATTACAGACATTTGTCAAGTCTACATATATATATAATTCTGCATAGGGATTACATGCATAGGCAAAAAAAAATCTAAAACGCCCATAGCTAGAAAAAAAAAAGACCCGATTAGTAAAATAAATCCAAAATGGCCGAAGCAATTCAAAATGCATTTAACTCCTTAAGAGTTCCTGATGCCGTGAAAGACATACCACCTTTTGATGGAAATCCTCGCCTTTTATTTGAATTCATAAATAATGTAGAAGAGATAATACAACTCCTGCTAGACATCCCAGAAAATTATGCCAAGTTGATTTTGAGGGTCATTCGCAATAAAATCATAGGTCAGGCTAACGAAATTTTAAATATGTATGGTATACCTTTAGACTGGAAGGAAATTAAGCAGACTCTCATTATACACTACGCGGATAAGCGTAATGAGACAAGTCTTATAAGAGACCTACATTCAATTCGGCAAGATGGAGACTCTGTTGAAATTTTCTATTCTAAGATTATTAATATATTTTCGACTATGATGAATCACGTTCGAATACACGAAGGTCACAACAATGTAGTCGAAGCTAAGAAAACGCTGTACGAAGAGATGTGTCTAAACACATTTTTGTCTGGCTTAACTGAACCTTTAGGGTTAACAGTTAGAGCTATGAAACCATCAAAGCTAACGGAAGCGCTGAACTATTGTCTTGAAGAGCAAAATCGATTTTACTTTAAAACACCTTTTCGGCATCGCTCCCCAAATTTACAGCACTCCACGCCCTTTCCCTCTACTACATTTTTTCCTGCAACTCCTGCTCGAGCACCTTACCAATCTACATCGAACCCCTTCAATACTTATCGTTTCACACCATTTAGCCCTAACCCACGTGTTCCCGCACCCTATCACTTGAGAACGAATAGCAATGCACCTTTTTCATTTAATAGAAATCCCGGGCAAAACAACACCTTCCGACCACTAGGAAACAACCCCCAACACAACTACTCAGGTAATTCTTATACGAACCCTATTAGGCAAAATCCCAATTTTAGATCTCCTCAACAAGCTGAAGCCATGAGTACGTCTACAAATGCCACCAGTAGATTTCGTCCTAAATCGGGCGAAGCAATGAGCACCTCTACCACTAATAATAAATACAATAGGTCACAACAAAAACAATTCCATAACATCGAAATAAGTCACCCGCAACCAGCTTCCGAATTTTACAACACAGAAAACAGCAATAATCCACACTCAATTCCGCAACCTCATGATTACGTTTCAGAACTTAGCTATCCCGAAATATCTTCTTTAGCTCCCCAACATGATCAATTAGAAACAAATTTTTTACAGCCACAAACTTACAATAACTACGACGCTGAAATTAACGACACAAATTTTCAATTACCCGCCTCGATAAACAAATTGGGTACTTAGATATTAACAACTTTAATTCCAATCTTTTACCTTATATAAACATCTATAGCCTAGGTACTAAGAAACTAAAGTTCCTGATTGATACAGGTAGTAATCGATCTTTTGTTAAAGGTAGTGTTGCGAACAATTTTAATAGAATTCAAATCGAACCGGTCGAAATCAAAACAGTATTTAGCAAAGAAGTATTAAAAGAAGAAATCATTATCTCAGAACTACCTGAGTTGGGTAGCTACCAAAACCTCTCGTTCTTAGTATTTGATTTCCATAATTATTTCGATGGTTTGATAGGGACCGATATTATTAATTCGCTTGGTATAATTATAGATATAAAAAATTCAATAATGATAAAAGGAACTCTCAAAATAGATCTTCAATTTAAACCAAATTTAATTTCAAAAGCAAACGTCATACCGCCTCTCTGTAAATCAAGTTTTCACTTACCCGTGGATGTGGAAACAGGCAGTATATATATAAAACCCACCCATATAAACTCGCAATTATTGATCCCAGAGGGACTATATACCGCCCAAAAGTGGTATTCCTACTTGGAAGTTATCAATAAATCAAATTTCGAGCAGCACTTCATTGTAGAACAACCCATTAAAGCAGAGGAAGCAGGGAGAAATTTCGAAATCTATAATTTTTGCATTCAAGACAGCCATGCATCCGAAAGAGAATCCGAAAAAACAGAAGTTATTAGTACCGATCACTTAAACATAGAGGAAAAAAGGAAAATACTTAGTCTTTGTTCCAAATACAACGATATATTTTTTAAGGAAGGTCAGAACTTAACGTTCTCAAATAGCATTAAGCACCAAATTAAAACTAGGGACGAAATACCGATTTATACCAAGTCCTACAGGTACCCTTATATTCACAAGGATGAAATACGTAGCCAAATAAATGACTTGCTTAGCCAGGGAATAATTCGACCAAGCTTTTCACCATGGTCTTCACCAATTTGGATTGTCCCAAAAAAAAAGGATGCAAGCGGAAAAGAGAAATGGAGGCTAGTAGTCGATTATAGGAAACTAAATGAGAAAACCATCGACGATAAATATCCTATTCCGAACATCACCGATATATTAGACAAACTAGGCAAAAGCTTATACTTCAGCACCCTCGACCTTGCTTCAGGATTCCATCAGATCGAGATCAAATTAGAAGATGTACCGAAAACGGCATTCTCGGTGGACAATGGTCATTTCGAATTCGTCCGTATGCCATTCGGCTTAAAGAACGCTCCATCGACCTTCCAGCGGGTAATGGACAATGTTCTCAGGGACTTGCAAGGGAAAATATGTCTGGTATACATGGACGACATAATCGTCTATTCGACATCATTGCAAGAGCACATAGAAAACCTCGAAGCCGTTTTTCGTAAGCTTAGAGATGCAAATCTAAAAGTTCAAATGCAAAAGTCGCAGTTCCTGCAAAAACAAGTGGCCTTTCTCGGCCATATTATTACACCAGAGGGAGTAAAACCAAATCCCGACAAGATAATTGCGGTGCAACGGTTTCCATTACCTAAGACTCAAAGGCAGATTAAATCCTTTTTAGGACTGCTTGGGTATTATAGGAAATTTATTAAGGACTTTTCGTATTTAACAAAGCCAATGACAGAATGCCTTCGAAAGGGAAAAAGCATTAAGCTGGATTCAAAATACATTGAGTGTTTTTTGCACTGTAAGGCTCTTCTGACTAATGACCCCATTCTTATATACCCGGACTTCGCAAAACCATTTATCATCACTACTGATGCAAGTAATGTTGCTTTAGGTGCTGTTTTGTCGCAAGGGCCAATAGGAAGTGATAAACCGGTTTGCTACGCAAGTCGAACATTATCCAAATCAGAAGAAAATTACAGCACTATTGAGAAAGAGCTCCTGGCAATCGTATGGGCCACCAAATACTTTCGTCCATACGTTTACGGGCGAAAGTTTAAGATAGTTACGGACCATAAGCCCTTAACATGGCTTTTCTCGCTAAAGGAGCCAAACTCCAAATTAGTCAGGTGGAGGCTTAGACTAGAGGAGTTTGACTATGAGATAGTGTATAAGAAGGGCAAACAAAATTCTAATGCCGATGCTCTATCTCGTATTGAGCTTAATGTCAATGAAATCCTCCCAAGCGAACTCTTAGAGAATGAATCTGTCTGTGGTAATTATGACGTGCAAGAGATTCGTTCAACTATTCATTCATCTGCGGAAAATTTAGGAGATGGAATCCCAATATCGGAAAGATGTCTTAACGAATTTTCTCACCAGGTCATTATAAAACAAAACCTTGCAAGGAAAAATGTATTTGAAAAAATGTGGGTCTTATTTAAGAGCAAGAAACGATACTTAATAGAACACAATGACCCTGCAAACGAAAACTTCATAGTAACTATTTTTGAAAAGTATCTAAATGGTAAAGGAACAATAGCCGTTCTATCAGACGATAAAACCTTTAAAACAATACAATCAGTCTACTCAAAATTTTTTCATAGGACCAAAATAAAACTAGTTAGAGCGCTAAACTTAATGAAGGATATAACGGAAAGGGACGAACAGGAAAGAATAATTAGGCAATATCATGCAAAATCCAACCATAGAGGAATAAACGAAACCACCGAACATTTAAAACGCGATATTTACTTCCCTAAAATGAAAGACATCATTTCATAAATTATAAATAGTTGCGACATATGCAATAGATTTAAATATGACAGAAACAAAAAAAAAATTAAGTTCGAAATCACAGAAACCCCAAACAAACCGTTGGATATTTTACATATAGACATCTATAGTGTATCGAAAGAAAACTTTTTAACTATAATAGACAAATTTAGTAAATTTTCCAGCGTATATCATATAAGTGACCGATCAAGTGTAAGCATAATCAAGGCTCTACGCCATTTTTTTTCACACCATGGGATTCCAAGGAAGATCGTGTCCGATAATGGTGCAGAAATCGTTTCCATCCTCTTCAAAGATTTCCTCAAACTCTACGATATCGAATTCCATAACATATGCCCAAAAACTTCAAACGGAAACTCTCCTATTGAAAGACTTCACTCAACCTTAATAGAAATTATAGGCATAATTAAAGCCCAAAAGAAAGTTGCTCCCATAACCGAAATAATGGACGAAGCAGTCCTTACGTACAATAACTCAATCCATTCCACAACTAAACTAACCCCCTTTGAACTAATAACAGGACATATCAATATTAATGCGCCATTCTCGCCCTCAGATACTTTTAATAGTGAGCAGGAATATCTTCAAAAACACAAACAAAATTTCGAAAACTTAAAAAGAATCATATACGAGCGAAGTCTACACAAAAAACATAACTATATTTCCAAGCATAATCGGAATCGCACCGACCCTCAAAATTACAAACCTGGCGATATTATCTTTGAACGCGACGACAGACGAGATAAGCTCGCTGCCAAATTTAACAAATTTGTAATAACAAAAAACAACAAAGTTACTGTCGAGGCCAAAAATCGGAAAATCCATAAGCAAAAAATTAAGCATAAAAAAAAATAAAAAATAATATAAATATAAATATATAACAATTGAGTTCTATAACCGTTTTATATAATTGGCTATCCATGTATCTCTATGCGCACAAAAAAAAAAAAAAAAAATATATATAGAATTATATCTTACAACTATAATTGTTAACTATACTGTAATAAAAAAAAAAAAAAAAAAAAACTAGAATTACTGTCTGTATCTATGAAATATGCGAAATATGCAAAAAAAAAATATATACACATTCATGCATAAGTATTATATATCTATACTATATACAAGTACCTTAAGTAAAAATGAGTAGAAAATAAAAATAAAATTACATACAATGAAGTTTGATACAAAATATTCCGAAACGAGAATTCTAAAATAAAATTTATAAGATTACTGTCCTATTAAAAAAAAAAAAAAAAGGTTTAAGTTGATATAAGAAAGCTGCATTAAGTTACATTACATTATACTATATTATGAATATTTAATTTGTGTTAACGATTTTGCACAGAAATTGTGTAAAATCGATTCCTCGATGGGAGGAGTTACGTCTTGGTAACCCTCGTCACCTAGCAACATAAATGCACTTGTCATCGTCAACCCAGTGTACTCACGTTTTCCTAATTCCTTGTTCTCCTATCTGTTTATGCGTAAAGCATCTTTTTCCTAATTTCTCTTCCACCTATTTGTTTATGTGTCAATGCTAAGCATCAATTGTATCACCCTTTTCCACTTTTGTAAATGTACCTATCTATTGTCTATTGCAGTTACCCAAAGCGTCATTTCCTAATTGTCTATTCCCCTATTTGTTTACTCGTTTGGTCCATATGGACCGAAGCGTCTTTTTGTATTCTCTTTTCCCTGATTATTTGTTTGTCCAAGTTGGACAAGTCCCGTTTTTATCTTGCAAGCGTTTCATGTTAAGCTAGGTTTCCACGGAACAAATTGAAGACGATAGTTTTAGTCTTAGAAGAACGCCCAAACTAGTGATAAGTAAAATAAATAAAATGATAAATAAAAATCATAATGAAAATTCAAATGCGTTTTAATTTAAAGAAATTGTTGTTTAAAAATTGTTTAGCATTGCCGCCCAAATAACTCGCGCAAGTATTAGTGAGATGCGAAACGTTTTTCCAGTGCCACCTGGTGCGTCCAAAAAAAAGAATCCACCTTGTTCTTCTGCAATTGACAAATTAATTCGATCGTATACAATCTTCTGTTCACCAGTGAGTAGTTGATCATTATTTTCAACGAAAGTAGTTAAAGAGACCGTATCGAACTGTTGTTCGCGCTGAATCTCGCTGTTAATGATGTTAGGTGAGGGCATACCAAAATGAATGAGTGGCATATTCGAAATCAGAATGCAAATATCTTCAATCTTTATTAGCGCCTCATTATATATTTCCTGCGAAAAATCGATATTGGGATCTTGATCAGCGATCCAAATGCGATGCAGAATGTCGTCGCTCATGGGATTTTTATATTTGTCCCAATTGATGCATGTTGTAGAGCAGTCTCTTCCGTGAAATAAACACGCTGTCCATTTTCAAGGTGCACGGCCAAATGTATAACAGCAGGGTCTCTTTCGTGTATCGGAAAACTCAAAATACGCCAAACTGCTTCATTTCTGCTGATGTATCGGCCCATTTGATACCATGCACTGGTATGGTATGATACATGATACAACCATATCACTGCCCTTATGGACATATTTGCATATATATTTTATGGAATTCACCGAACTGCAGAGCTCAATGTTTGTGTGTGCTTTGTAGATTTTACACAGCAATGGTGAATACGGAACCATCCAGTGATTGTCAATGTCAACTGTTGTACCGTTTGACATGCGTAATTGATGTGATTGACCACCACGGTCAATCGATACGACGATACATCGATATTAGTGATTGTATCATTTATACAATTTTTTGGAAAACTTTTCGTATATTTTCCATTGTCCATGCACGGCGCAGTCATGTTTATAGCACCGTATGGACCATGGATCATGTTAGCGGTAACAATCTCATACAATTCTTGATCGATATTCCGATCCGGAATTTCTGCTGACATAATTTTATCAATTTCTTCAGACTGTATTTTGTCGACCAACCAAATCAAAATATGCGCGTGTGGCAAACCTCGTTTTTGCCATTCAACAGAATACAGCCAGCAACGTGTTTTGCCAAATATAGAGGAATGTATAATCAAGTTCATCAACGATTTTAACTTTTGTCTGAAGACACGTGCAGTGATATCGTGCCGATCTATTGCAATTTGACCTGGCAATAACGCAATTTTAATTTCATCCCATTTTGGATTACACGTAAATGTAATGAATAAATCTGGTCGTCCGTACGCGCGCACAAAAGTCATGGCGTCTGGAATATATTCTTGCATATGACGTGGGCTACCAATATATGATGATGGAAGAATATATGAAGTACCGATGTCGTTGATATTATTTATTCCATCTACGTTACCAACAATAGCATCACGCAAATGAATGTATTTCTCAGCTCTAAGTTTCGCCTGATGTATCGTAATCGCTCGCTTTCAATTTTCGCATACATATCAACGCTATATTGATGAAACAGCTGACGGCATCGGAGAATATTATTGTCTTCATTGGAACGAATCATCAACCGATATGCGTAGAACTTCATCGCGCTCACTTTCTTGCTGGTTTCTGCACCTGCAAAGTAAAAATATAATTAAGACAAAAAGAAATTAATCGTGCATAAAAATAAAACATTAGGTAATGACATGTGTAGATTGTACCTGTTGCTGGACTTCTTTGTTTGATATTTAAATGATATCCATCTTCTCCTTCCCAAAATATCAGTGGATATTGCAAAGCGTCGTAAGAGCGATGACTGTCTTCAATCGTATGCACTGTGTTATCTCTGCGTTTGATTCGTATATCTCGACGTTCAAATGCGTCGCCAACAATAACAACCGCAACTTCATTAATGGTCGGTGCATTATATCGGTCCGCGAGCCTCCCAAACGGTACTTTGTCTGCTTTGATGACGATCGTATAGTTGTCGTTTTGCAGTCTGTTTGAAACGGTATTGAACAACTAGACCAACTGGTTGTGATTCTGTAAAAACGGTTCGAAAATACCCACAATTTCTCGCTCCTCCATCTGCTCGATATGGTTGTACTGGCAGCGTGCGTTTATTTGCTGCTCCTCATCACCCATGAAGTAGATTTGCAGAAATTTTGAATCGGTATCAGGCATCGGCATTAAAGAACCAATTTGATGATACACTTGGCCCTGAATCTTAAACGTTGATTGAAAATTCCGACCATCCTCATTCTGAACGATTTTTGTTGCTCCTAATGATGTCATTTGAAAGCATGAATTGAATTTGCGAATTTTACGCAAAAACAATTTAGATTGAGATATAGCTCCAGCCAATAGTGCTTTCAATGGTTGTGGCGGCGAATTCAATGGTGGCAATACAACTTTTCCAGACGCGCAGCAGAAACCGGCCGATACACCTTTGTATTTGCGTTCATGACAGTGTTGGCATTGTTTGTTCATAGCACCGATTACAATTTGTGAATGTGACGAATAGTCGATGTCCGACTCATATTCAAACGCAAGGCGAAGAAGTGATGCATGTGTCAATGCGCGATACACTTGCAAACGCTATTGTTCACGTGTTCTGAATGTCTCGGTGACTCGTTGACGGGCCAGTCTTTGTCTCATTGCATTGGCTCGAAGGCGTTCGTTGCGTTGCTCTTTCATTAGCACGTGTGATTGCAGCCTGGTTTCCTAAATTTTCATTGTCTGTCAATTGATCTTCTGCCGATCTTTTAAACCGACGGTTCTGGACTAATTGTGAATTCCGAATCCGTCGACCAATATTTCGTCCTCGTCCACGAAGACGTGGCATTGTTTTATGTACGTATCGTACATTTAATATTCACTGAAATGCGACACCGTATATACCGTACAAAAAAACTAAAATGTCAAAATAACGAAACACACTTAATATAATACACTCAAATTAAAATGTCGAAATATAAATATATCTGAATATAATACGCTCAATATTTACGTAAATGCGATACATATAATATCAAAACACAGCGTACAAAAAAAATAAATGCATTGAATGAATGCATACACAAAAATTTTAGTTCTACGCGTACAGTAGAATTATATATATAAAGATATATACACTTGCGGTCATAAAAACAGCACCACCTAATGAGTTCTCAAAAAATGCCTAATTACATCAGATCGTAAGGGTTTTTCCCATACTAATGAAGGGTATTCCCCATAGCGGAGTTCGGCCTCGTATTCAGTGCAAAAAAAATCTGTTTGAATTGAGTTGCGACGGTGACAAACAAGAAAAGTGAAATGTCTGGTAAATATCATCAACTGACTCGGGACGAAAAAGTTCAAATATTGACTTTAGTCGAAGAAGGGCTTGGCTATCGTGAGATTGCGGTTAAAATAGGATGCTGTCATTCAACTATCGTACGACTGATGAAGAGAAAAGAAAATTTGGATCCACTGGAAAGGAAAAAAGACTCGGGACGAAAACGTAAAACAACCCAGAAGACGAACAATGTATTAAAACGAATTAGCATGAAAGATCGCTTTTAAAGTGCTGTCCGTATGAGAGAAGAGCTAAGTGAATTTCATCAAGTTGATCTAAGCGCCGAAACCATACGCTTACGGCTATGGGAGATAGGTATGGAATACTGAAATTTCAAGGGATATTATTGAACTTCTAGTAAACTCGCTGCCTTCTAGAATAAAAGCGGTTATAACCGCCAAAGGAGGAGCAACTCGGTATTGATAATTTTTTGGTAAAAATGGCATATCTAAATATCTTATATACACATACATAAATGTATCGTTTGATTTTGTTAACCAATGACTGTATTAAAATATTTAAAAAAAAAAGAAAATTAACTGGTTTTTCTTTCTTTGTTAATATCTTTTTTCAAACATTCAATAAACAGATGGAAATTAAATAGAAATACTTATAAACTACTGCGGAGTACTCAACAAAAATTTCATTTAATTATAAAAATTATTATCGTAGTTATTAAAAATTGTTCAATCATTTTGATATGGTGCGGTTATCATGACCGCAAATGTATATATGTATGTATGTTCTGAAAAATATCAATATATCGTGATTTGTGAATCTAAACAATCCAGGGCGCCACCCAAACGCATACAAAAAAATTCATTCAAATCGGTCCAGCCGTTTAGGAGGAGTTCAGTGACATACACACGTACAGTAGAATTATATATAAATTATATAAAGATAAAAAAAACCCCGGGCAATAGTCTAATAACAAATAATAAATAACAAGTACAAAAACTGCATTAAAACTATTACAAATAATCATCAATCCTAGACTAAAGAATCTGGCAGAATTTATCCATGCACCAAATACGAGTAAACTTGAAAAGATGTCTTATGTCCTGTTCCCGACGTATCCTCAATATTTTGAAAAACTTTTCTCTATAAGCTTCAAACCAATAATATAATAAATAAGTGTCAGGGCCATCAATTTAGAGAAAACTATCCACTGTGAAGTTCAACATTAAATATCAGGATTTGGACTATGAAGTAAACACTCTTGAGGAGTTCTGCCTTATCTCAAAACTATGGACTGTGATATTTCTGTGTGAGATATATTTACCATACTCAAATTTCAAGAAAATAACCATAAGGAAGTGTCCTAATGTTCTAATGTAGCTATTATGCACAAAAGGCTTGGAATAATTTTATTTGACAACTTTTTCAAGTGACACAGAAGTTACGACAATTGAGAAAAACGCAGATGAAGCAGCAAATAAACTCCAGAGTGCAATAAATTCTGTAAGTAACTTGACAAAATCAATAAGAAAAGAAATGAAAGTAAATCGGTTTATATGTACATAATAAACAGAAGAAAATATACGGAGGAGTAAATAGTGTTCGGAAGTTCCATTCGTAAGCAATTCAAAATATCCGTATATCACTCTTGTCGATGGAAAGAAAACGTCAAAAGGAAAGATTAATACAATATTAATCTTAAATAAATTCACTGGTTATTGGTAGGGAATTTTTCAATTATCAATTGACAACAAACAATTGCTTTATAAGTAAGTTAAGCGAGCCGTATCGAGATATGAGATACAGCTTTAGGGTTGTACTGAGAAAAAACCGTATACTTATATGTACTGAAGACACGACGGCACAAAAAAGAGTATGTTAATTTTTTATTATGAGTAATATTGCATTTTTGCAACACTCGCGTATGTTTTTTAATCATGCGACATTAGTTTCATCGTTCGTTAGTTGCTGCTTATGCCTTCATGCAGTGAAATACGTTAGCCATCTTATCGCCTCTTAAATTTCTTGTACTAAATCGGAAGTAACTTAAATCTAAGGTTTTGGCTGGGCACCAATATTTCGGAGGGTATGTGACGCCGACTACATGCACGGGTTTCCCTTGAAACCTCCGTTTCCGTTTGATGTGCGATAGTACAGCGAGTAGTTCAGAATGGGAATTATTCATTAAGTAGCGTGCATAGATTGACTAACTTAGATATCAAACTCTACTAATACTCTTGCAAACCCTTTAACTTCGTACAGATACAATGTAAGTGAATTACCAACACATTGTACAAGCCTGTGAACTGATAGAATTTGCTAGAATAAGAACAACTAACAAGTAAAGTTGCTAGAATGAGGGCGATTTGCACGTAAAGTTAACTATGCATGTGTAATGTTAATGAATTTGATGAGTAAAATGGGCGGGTTTTGTTTAAAATGGGAGGGAAATTGCATTGATGACAATTCCCACGTATTCACAGACAGGGTTTCACGGATAGAGGCGATCAGTGGAAAGCGGGTTTTGCATTTCCAATATCTGGAAAGTTTAACATCTATGGTAGCGTGTTAAATTACTAATTCCATCACTTGAAAATTCCGTTGTTCCTCGTTAGCAGATGTCCTTTCTTGTCTTCAATATAGTTTAGCGTTTAAATATCTTGTACATTTTTTGTAGGTTATGCTTATCTTCATTATACCACATTGTATTTCTTCTATTGATAGTCGCCTGCTTATAAGTTTTTAGGGTTCCTCTTATAACTTCCGATACAGAGCAGCAACTGCTACATTACGTGCTCTAGCTACAGATTTTGTCGCCATTCTTTTGCAATATCGTTCGTAGTCTAACTCCATTTATCCATTCCGCTTTTGCCGCTGCACTTAGTACGTAACTAAAAGGCCTGCTTTTTGAAATGAAATGAAAAAGCGGAATAAAGTGGTTTCGAACTCCGATAAAACGAATCTTTAGTCCCTTATTCAACCACTAGATAGCATTTAAAACATTATCCAACAAGAATGAAGCCTTCGTTGCTTCACGTTGTGTAGCCATACGTAGCCAATAAAACTATTCCACTTCAAACTCTCCTTAACACCCATCTCGTTATGAATGCTAAATAGTATTCCAGTCGTTCATAGACCTCAATAGAGTGCATAGAATAACTATACCTAGATATCAAACTTTCCAGATATTGGAAAATCAAAACCGGTTTTCTACTGATCGTCACTATCCGTGAGACTCTGTCTGTGAATACGTGTGAATTGTGATCAATGGCAATGTATCTCCTTTTTTATACAAACCACGCCCATTTGAACCAAAAAACGTCATCCACATTACACACACTCGTGCAAATCGCTCTCATTCTAGCAATTTTACTTGTAAGTTGCTCTCATTCTAGCAATTTTACTTGTAAATTGCTCTCATTTTAGCAAATTTTGACAAAGTTATAGAGATGCAAAAGTGTTGGAATTCACTTACAGTTTGGCTGTGCGAAATTTAAGGGTTTGCAAAAGTATTAGTAGAGTTTGACATCTAGTTTAGTTTATCTATGATAGAGTGTAAACGTGTCTCGGCTTGCGAGTGATAAAAAGTGATAAAAGTAATAAAACGAACAAGTAAGACATTTGCGAAGTTTTATTAGGCTCCAGCTGGCGCAGTGGCAGTGTGATCGGTTAACAAAACATAGGTCGTGGGTTCGAGTCCACTCCACGTGGAGCGAAAGTTTTTTTTTTAATTTTTTTTTTAATTTAATTTAATTTAAAAATAAAAAGTGAGCAAATATCACGCGATGCATTCCGGTGAACGGTCCGCTAAGCCAATAGCGGGAACAGCGGAAAAGTAAGGCGATACTTCAAGCTCTTCAAGCCAACCAGAGCCAAAGATGAAGAGGAGGAGGACGCTGAAGCCAACTCCTGGCGTAATGAAGCGCCCTTCCCTGTCAGCATCAACAGTAGAGCTGCCTGGCGGAGCGAGGGAATGAGCGCTAATTAAGTTAACAAGGGCAGCAGCACAGCAGCAAACAAGACAACAGCACACAATAGTCATTTCCCAGATAGGTCCGATATTAGAGAAGGCCAATGTATGGAAGATGACAATATGTTTGCATCTCTGGCGGCCTCTGAGTCAGATGACGAAGAGGAGGAGGTAGAGGTAATACAAAGGAACAAACTTCTCCAGCAAAGAGTGCTAGCTATTAAAGCTAAACAAATAGCAAGGAGGGAGATGGAGCAGCTAGGAGAACTTCTATCTCAATAGCCACAACAACAGCAGCAACTAGCAGAAAAACAAACCCAACACTTAACAACACAACAGCAACAACAAAATCTAGAACAGCAGAATAAACTTATGCAGTCTCAAAATAAAAATCAGCGGTCACCACACCAATAAAAAGAACAACAACAACAGCAGCAGCAGAAGAGCCAGCAACAACAACATCGAAAACAACAGCAACCACAACAACAACAACAACACAATACACCTAAAACAAGGGTTCCACCTATCAACACTTACAAAATGGAACTCAAAGAGGCGATGGACCTGTGTAAGTCGGCCATAGGCAACAACTTTTTCATAAAAAGATTACCACTAGATAGGCATGCGATCCACTGTAACACAGTGGAGTGGCCGCTGATGATGACAACTTCTTTGTGATCGAGGATCCACAGGAGAAGGTTGAGGCCATAGGGGCGACTTTCCAGGAAGTATACAAGGCCATTGATATCATTGGCCCTAATTATGACCTGGACAATCGCGTCTTGATGCACGACTTCTGTACTCGAAATGAAATGGAGAACTGGCGATCCGAGGGCTCTGGTTTCACCCGGTTCAACGACGAAAATATGAAAAATAATGTCATTGCCAGAGAGGGTGACCTACCCCCATTCATTTCGAAGGAAGAACTCCATGAGATCTTCGACACAATCAGGGTTAAGAAATCAGCGGGGACCGATGGTATTCCGAACTTCGTGCTTCGACATCTTCCTCTAGCGGTGGACATTTACACCACCCTGTTTAATAATGCAATGAATAATACACATTATCCAGCGCTTTGGAAAACGGCGATGGTTCAACCTATCCCCAAAAAGGGAAAGAATATATCTAATCCGGCGAATCTCCGGTCGATAAGCCTCCTTCCGAATATCAGTAAGGTTTTTGAATGGGTATTCAATAGAGCTCTGTCTAGGTGGGTTGAGGACAAACATATAGTTCCGGATACTCAATTCGGTTTTAAGGCGGGACATGATATCTCACATGCCGCGTCTAAACTGGTGTCCGATATCCAATGGAATAAAGGCAAAAAACAATGCACTGGTGCTTGCCTTGTTGACTTGGAGAAGGCCTTCGACACCGTATGGTTAGAGGGTCTTTTCTATAAGCTGACTCGGTTGGGGATCAGTAAACCACTCTTGTACATTCTTTATAATATGCTAACCAACAGACAGTTCATCGTGAAAAATGGCGATGTGACTTCTGTTGGAATATTTCAAATTAAAAATGGTCTTCAGCAAGGCGCGGTCAATTCGCCGATTCTATTTAACATTTATACAAGCGACTTGATAGGTTCACTTTCCCATACTATTGCGTACGCAGACGATTTGATAGCGTACAGAACAGGTCCAAAAATCGAGGTCATTAATACTCTCTTGCAGCGTGACTTCGATAAGATAAGACGATTTTGCGATGACTGGAAGTTGAAAATCAACTTTCAGAAGTCGGAAACCATTCTCTTTAGGACGCCGTTGTCTGGAGCCTCTAGGGATACCAGAAAAAATTGGCGAAAGTTCTCTATCGTTGGACAACACGGACAACCTCTTGCCTGTCGAAATGTAGTCAGATACCTTGGAATCTGGCTAGATCAGTTTCTGTATTTTGGCAAAAATGTAGATGCTGCTCTGGCCAGAGCCAAAGGTGCTTTTGCCCTTACAAAGAGACTGTTTTATAGCAGCCAACTCGATGCGAGGGTAAAGGTAATCTGCTACATGGCCCTTATCAGGCCCATGCTGGTATTTGGCTGTCCCGTGTGGTTCAATGTACGAGCAAGCTTAATGGAAAAGATTCCGGTGTTTGAGAGGGCTTGCCTTAGGGCTTGTCTTCGCTTGTACAGAACACCAGAGTCGGAGTACAAGAAATTTTATCCTAATGAGGTCCTTTACAAGAGGGCGAACCTAATACGAGTGGACAACTTCGTAATTAAGCTGACTCGAAGGCACATTGCAAGAGCAATGACCTCGACGAATAACCTGATATCTGGGGCTTACTACCCCAATTACCTTTACCACGAGAGTGTGCGCTCTGACGGCTTCGTCCCACCGGAAGCATTCCTCTACCTAGATCAGAAAGGCTTGATCCAGGATATATCAGCGGTTCCGTTAATCTTCCATGTCGCTCGGACAGCTGGGGACAGGCGACTCAACTACAACAGAGACGTCGCACATGGCAGTGTGGATCGCCTCAGGTTCAGTAGGGCGGTGGGGAATCGCGATAAGAGGGATGTCGTTCGGCAGCACCAGCATTTCTGGTGGTTGAATGATGGGGAAGATGTTTCGTCGTCGTTTCCGTCAATTATGGACCAGCCTCACTAATGAGGCAGGGCTGACCAATATATTTGCTTTGTAAATAGCGATGGCCAGCTTACATAGGTTTAGGTTAGCATTTAAGTAATATATACATGCGTTGGTGTATATAAAGGTATATACTAACATATGTATATTATTGTGTATAATGTCTAAGTGTGTTTATGTGTATTTTGTGTATGTAGGTTAAGTAGACTAAGGTTGTTTTTAAGTTAGATATTAAGTTTTTATAAAAAATAAAAATTGTCCGTATGCTAAGTTTTTGTAATCAAATTTTTTTCTTAGCCCTAAGTATATAAAATAAATATTTCCAAATAAAATGTAAATGAAGTCGAAAGACATAGATATAAGAATTTAGAGTAGCTTAGAGTGCCTGTGTGGGGCCAGTAAGTTAGTATAAGATTGTTAAGTAATTGTAAGCTAGCATTTAAGCATTTTTTGTTAGTATGTAAGAGTTAGTGATTAAGAAAATAAAATGCATTGAAAACTGAAAAAAAAACTGAACACAGTGGAGTGCTATCATAAAATAAAAAAATTACTGAAGGATTCGACGACGGAGTTCTGAGGGGGTTAGAACCGTCGACTGATCCGGAGGAGCTCCTTGCTCTGCTGAAAGAGAAGGAGTGCGAAGGGCTCAAATTCGTGGGGGTCAAGCCTTTTGTCACGGCTAGAGCTAAGTCCCAACAGCAAACTGTATGGTCTAAGGAGCATCAAAGTCCTAGACTACCAGGTTGTACACAGGGAGAAATTAAAGAGGAGCGAAAACATTTTACAATGTGTTCACTACCAAAGGTTCGGGAACTGCGAAATGCAGCCTCGATGCGTGAAGTGCGGAAAGAACCACAAGTCCGAGGAATGCGCTCTGGATAAGGACGGAGCGTCTAAAAAAAGCCAACTCTCTTGTGCTTTATGTAGGAACACGAGACACACCGCAAATTATCGGCGCTGTCCCAAATTCCAGTACATTAAAAGAATAAATCTGGCCAGGCAGCAGAAAGTGGAAGTTAAACGTCCACCCGTGCATTCACAAACTCCAGCCGTTACTCCCCATGCTACCTACGCCCAAATGGCGGCAGGTAGGGGAAATACGGTACAACAAGCGAAGGTTGCTTCACACGCCCCAGCGCCCAGAGCATCGGAACCAGTTCCTGACATGCTAGCTATCTTGCTCTCTATCCAGGGGCATATGGCTCACCTACAACGTCATCTAACTGAACAGACCGCGCGGGAGGATCAAGTATACGCGCTGCTGCCTGGCTTAACGCACCTTTTGCTGTAATGGGTACGTACGTGGCGGAGCAAACCCTGAAGGTCCTTGCTGTGAATGTGAATTCACTGATTAGGCTTGAACGACGAGCCGCACTATTTAAGTTGCTTAAAGACCAAGCCCTGATATGCTTTTGGTTAGCGAAACTAAGCTTACCAAAAGACACAAAATGAGGCACAGAAGATACAAAATAGTACGGAGAAACCGACCCAACTCCATTCAGGGAGGTGGCGTTGCGATTTTCGTACGAAAAGTTATACGTTTGAAAAGAGTATACAGTCGTGTAGTACGTAGGTTCCAGGTGCTGGAAGAATGCATCGTGTATATCAATCTCCGTAGTGGAAAGCGGTTGTACATGGTGTCTGTCTATGCACCTAAGGCTACTCAATCCACAATATTTATCTCAGAGCTCGAGACACTTTTTCGATTTCTGAGGCAGGAATTGGAAGACAATTATTTTATTATCGGTGGAGATTTCAACGCCAAACATAGTGATTGGGGAAATAATACACCAAATACTAGAGGGAACCTACTATTCAATTGGTGGGGTCAACACAGTGTGATGTATCGACTCGGGTTTAAGGCGACGGATAGTCCGTCGTTTCCCAGACACGGGTCCTATTTGGATCTTCTACTGTTCGACTTACGAATACAACTGACATGTACTAACCAACAAACTACAAACTGTCTACGCACTTTCGTGTATGACAGTGACCATTGCGGTCTCAGCACCGAAATAACTGTTCCCAACGAAATTGCGGAATTGGATGAGTTTGTTCAAAGGCATTCCTACAATTATAGTAGGGTGCGTTGGACACACTTCACCAGAACACTGACTAGAGCACTCTCCTCGAATTCGCTCTACCCACCGTCCAACAGAAATCTGTCAGACGAGGAAATTGACAGGTATCTAAAACTAATGGAAGAGACAATCAAACGAACAATGGACAAAACGATACCTCGGTACCAACACGCTGACGAAGAAGACTTATTCCGCAACGCAACTATTGACGCACTGCACCGACATAAAATTAGACTGCTGTCGAGACTAAAAACCTTGTACAGACAGTTTACTGACAGACATAACACGGAGATCATGACACTGAAGTCGTCGATTAAAAACCTCCAAACATTAATAAAGAAAATTACAGAACATCTGTAAGTTTGTATTGGAACAATAAAATTCGGGCTGTAAACACCAGCAACCCGAATGTGTTCCCGCAAATAAATAAAATATTTCGGAGAAATAATCAGAACGACGGAGAAAATCGCCCGAACGACGAACAGTGAACAACTACTGATAGCAGCGGGCATAGATCCAAATGAGGCTGTTGATGATGACAACTTAGGATCCGCAGGAGCAGGTGGAGGCTATAGGAGCGACTTTCCAGGAAGTGTACAAGGCGAATGCTAGCATCGGCCCGAACCACGATCTGGATAATCGAGTCCTTGTGCACAGTTTCTACCTTCGATATGAAATTGTGAATTGGCGATTCGAGAGCTCGGGTTTCACCCAGTTCAGTGACGAGAATATGGCAAATAATGTCATCACCAACGACAGGGTACTACCCCCATTCATATCGAAGGAAGAGTTCCAAACGATCTTCGAATCACTTAGAAGTAAGAAATCAGTGGAAACCGATGAAATACCGAATATTGTGCTACGACATCTCCCTCTAGAAGCGGTGAACATTTATACCATCCTGTTTAATAATGCAATGAATATAATTCACATTATCCAGCGCATTGGAAAACTGCGGTGGTACACTTCATCCCCAAAAGGGATAAAGACACTTCCAATCCGACGAATCTCTGCTCGATCAGTCTTCTTCCAAACATCAGTAAGGTTTTTGAGAGGGTGATCAATAGGTCCTGACTAAGTGGGTTGAGGACAAAAATATAGTTCCTGATAATCAGTTCGGTTTCAAGGCGGGGCATGATATCATTCATGCTGCGTCTAAACTGGTTTCTGATATCCAATGGAACAAAGTCAAGAAACAGTGCACTGGTGCCTGCCTGATTGACTTGGAGAAGGCCTTCGATATCGTATGGTTGGACGCACTCTTTTTCAAGCTTGACAGTTTGGGCATTAGTAAACCACTGCTGTATATTCTTTTTGATATGCTCTCCAGTAGACAGTTCATCATGAAGAATGGCGATGTGACTTCTGCTGGAACATTTAACATTAAAAACGGTTTGCAACAAGGTGCGGTAAATTCGCCGATCCTATTCAACATTTACACAAGTGATCTGATAGGCCCACTTCACCATGCCATAGCGTACGCAGACGACATAATCGCGTACAGATCAGCTCCAAAGATTGAGGTCATTAATATACTTTTGCAGCGTGACTTCGACAAAATTAAGCGTTATTGCGATGACTGGATTTCGTCATTAAGTTGACTCGAAGGCACATTGCAAGAGCAATGATCTCATCGAACAACCTGATCTCCGGGGCTTCCTACCCCAATTATATGTATCACGAGAGAGTTCGCTTTGACGGCTTTATTCCTCCAGAAGCGTTCCTCTATTTAGATAGCAAAGGTCTGATCCAGGACAGATTAGCGGTGCCGCTAATCTTCCACGTCCCTCGAACAGCTGCGGGCAGGCGACTCAACTACGACAGAGACATCGCACATGGCAGTGCGGAGCGTCTCCGGTTCAGTAGGGTGGTAGGGAGTCGCGACATGAGGGATGTTGCTCGGCAGCACCAGCAATTTTGGTGGCTTGTTGAAGGGGAGAATGCTTCGTCGTCGAACGCCTCCAGTGATAGGTAGCTTCATGTGAAGCAAAGTGGGCCAACCTAATTTTTTTTCTTTTCTTTAGCCATGGCCGGCTTACATAGGTAGGATTAAGTTAGATTTTAAGAAAAAAAAAATATAAAAACACAACAAAAAAAAAACATTAAAAAAAATAAAAATAAAAAAAGTATATATACATATATTTATATATTATGTATATATATATTTCTGTATGTCTCTATTTGTGTTAGATGTAAGTAGGTTAAGTAGATTAAGATTTATTTTTAGTAGTTTGTAAGCTTTTAGTTTTAAGTTTTATAAAAAATTAAAAAAATTTCAATTTACTAAGTTTTTACTTAAAATTTATTTTCTTAGTTTTAGGATTAATTAATGGTTAAATTACAAATAAAATTAGACTGTAAGATACGTCGAAAGACATAGATTAAGTATTATGTTTAATTTAGAGTGCCCACATGGGGCCAGTAAGTTACAATAAGATTAATTTTTAAGCGTTTTTTGTTTAGCATATAAGAGTAATTTAAGTTCTAAAAATAAAAATGCATAAAAACTGAAACTGACTGCTAAATAGTATTCGATAAAAAGAAAACGCGTGAGAAAACGGGAGAGGGTTGTGCGTATGATGTGGCAGTTCGGTCAGAATGAGACATGGGAGAGGAACGAAAAAGCGTCAGAATCTGAGTAGGAACAAAATATTTTTTCTGGTGACGAATGTCTCTTAATTCTACGAGTTAAAATTTTAACTTATGGTTCTACAATATTTATCACCTAAAATTACCTGTTCAGCAAAATATGAAACATTAAACTTTACGCAGCAGAAGGTTGGGCATCGAAAAACCCAAATATATAACATTTAACCACCGTCCGGTGCTTTTACCTAAATTATAGATCATATTTCTATTGTGCAACCCAGCACATTCGTTGGATGTGGAAATCCTTGCGAGGGCTGAGTTTCCACAAATTGCGTTGCAAAAATTGTATCTTAGGAAGCGAAATCTGGAAGGTTCTAATCTCTCGGTTGACATAGTTTTCATCATTGATGGCTATTGTATCATAATTAAATTGTGCAACAAACGTTCCACTCAACATGCCTTAGAGTTCGTTGAAGTTCGTGATAATGATTGTGTTCTCTGACAGAAGTTAAGTAATGGTTTTTTGTATAATAAGAAGTCGCAACTTGTGTTTCTTCATTTTAGAACTTGACTAATGCAATGCTGTGTTGATAGATTCCCGAGCTGATTATCGCTGCAAACAGTTATACCCTGCATATGATTACATAAGCATATAAAATATATAGCAGGAGAGATTCTTTTTGTAGCATGATGGGTATCGCTTCTATCTCGTTACTATAACTAAGGGTTTCTATTTGACAGAGTACGTCTTGAATTTAAAGGATAAACAAATTTATTCAGACGTGTTTTTGATTTGGTACTTTTGGACCTTTTTGCTAGTTTCGGTAGTGACCGTAATTCTATTATACCCCTGTAGTGTATCTTTTGTGTAAAGGGGTTAGTTTGTTAGTTTTGTGTTGATAGCAAGTACGGGTCTCTCAAAAATTTTTTATTTGCTCCTGTGTCGATTCGAAATTTCAAAACGAAACCATCTTTGGTGAAATAATTCAAATAGGGTATGCTGGAGAGGCACCTATCATAAAATTTACGTCAGTGGTCATTTCCTCCAGGTATTCTGCCATTCTCGAAGTACTCTTCTATTTCCTGTGTTTCCGTGTTAAACTGTCTTTTCCGGTTGGGTGCATAATTGTGCGGGCGATTCCTGGTCTGCTTATGTGCCTGGTATTTTGCCACCTGTGTTCGAATTTGAACTTTCATATAATTGGGCTGTTTCGTTTGCATAGACACATCAACGGACATTGGCGTTGCGAGCTTTGGAGCGGTTGTACGCGGTGGTGGAGAATAATTCCATAGGTTCTGGGGATTGATTTTGACTTTGATGATGTTGATTTAGCTGATATTGGTTTTGGCGATGCAAATTTTAATGATGCGGCTAATGATGGATGTTTTTTTTTTTGCTTGAACTATAGTTCAAGTTATGATCCTCTGGGTGATGTGTATTTTTAAAAGCTCACCATTTAGTCCTATTATGAAAACGGTAAGAACTCGATTTTGGTAGTTGATGGTCTCAGCACTGCAGTACTCAACCTTGATTTCATTTATGATGAGGGAGAATTGGTAATTCACACTGGCATTTTAGTCATCTATGCTTCAGCTTCCTTGTACAAGTGAACTTAGCCGGCGTTCCAGAGTTCTAATTTCTCTCTTGAGCGCATAGTGTAATGAGAGGATTTTTTAGTATCAGACCAGTCACAAGAAAATATGTTGTAGGAAATAAGGTCAGCTTCAGCCCCACCTCGTATTTCTGTCTTATGCTTTGGAGTAAAGATCGATAGATTGGTTTATCTCTGACTAGTATAGCTTAAAATTGCGGTAAGATACATGTGTAATTTAATCTTTAGTGTAAACGTGTTTTTGGCGAAGGGAAGAAAAAAATCGAGTTTAATTTAATGAATAGTTTAAGAGAAATAAAAAAAATATTAAATAAATAAAAACGAGAATACTACGTTTTACAAACATCTTCATCTTCATAACATGTATATGAAAACTAGATATTGGTCAATGTTGTTGATATGGAGAAAAATAACGCGGACGGTGTGTAACAATATTCTGAGTATCTAGTTGTTCACTATTCTTATATCAGTTATTTCACAATATTTTCATTAAAGTTAACAATATTCTATGTACTATATTTACAATCTCGTACAGCTATTTGCTTTCCTGTGTTCTTTATTTATCCCCACAAATTTTTCTTGCAGTTATTGGTATATTTTCTGAGAATATTTCGTGTTTCCTTCACAATTTTTTTTTAATTTTTTGTTTTCCTTAAAATAATGAGAATTGATTAAACTTATAATACTAAGACGATTCCTAGAATCTTTTATTTTTCGTAATATTGGAAGTCGCTATTGAGTATGGTTGCAAGGCTTCCGTCTGTTGCTTCAATTAAGTTGCGGCATGGTTTGGTTCTTGCTGAAAGGTCTATATTTAACCTTTTTGACTGCTTCATAGAACCTTCTTTTGTAGCGGCTTACTGCGGTACGGGTTTGCTTCACTGATACTTCTAATGACTAATGACTATTACCCCACGTTGGGAACCAGTAAACAACTTTTTATAGAGATTTACAAAAACAAAATATTTTTTCTGTAGACGAAGGTCTCTTTGTTGCGGTCAACTTATTCTTCGTTACAATTTTAGCTTATGGTTCTAGTTATTATCTAAAATAGCATGTTCAGCTAAAGTATAGAAATATGAAGCATTAAACTTTATGCAGCAGTAGCCTGAACATGGGAATGCTCAAAAACGAAATATTAAACCATCGTCCGGTGTAGTTACCCAAATGCTAGGGCATTTTATGAGTTATGCAACTCAGCGCATTCGGTGGATGTGGGAACTGCAATTGTGCTGAGTTCACATAAATAGCGTGATGACTGTAACACGGGTGGTGGGACACTAATTTGGTCGGAATGAGCCATGAGTTTTAAAGGTGAGGGTAGGGGGGAGGGGGGGTGAGTGCAGCATGCACGAGTTACGTACATAGCAACAACGTCAGAATCTTCATCGCCACTGTTATCATCGTCAAAGTACTTAGACATTATTTGGTGACAACACCAAAAGAATGCAGACTTCAGCTTAACAACAAAATTTGACTTTGCTTAGCATTTGTTTATCAACGCCAAGAAGATAAGCAGCATAGAACAGCAGAGCAAGTAGGAATGCAAGCAAAAAAAAACGATTGTTAAGTGTTAACTACCAACTCTGCATTGTATAACGTTGTGTATTATATTATTCTAGGATTATGTTAAATTATTTTAAGACAGTAAGTCAGTCATAATCAGTAGTGATGGGATCTATCGAATGAATTCGACTATGGATAGTTAGTAGCTGAATGATTTTAACCATCGAATAATTTTATTCATTCATTCATTCATTCATTCATTCACTCATATGTATGCATTCCAACACGTGGGGTGGAGAAGGGTGTATATAAAATTACACACATTACTACAAATTTCAAATATAAACAAACAAAGTCCAAACCAGTGAAAAAAATCATTCATTCATATGGAAAACATACGAATATTTTTCCAAAGCCGATAGTCCAAAATCGACAAAATCATTCAGTGGTATGAAAGCCAAAGGAACACTACTCCAAACCTGATAGTGCACACTCCAAACGAATGAAAAAACCATTCATTCATATGAAAAACGTGCAAATATTTTTCTATCCACGATAGTCCAAAGTCCACACTGCGTACGAGTGAAACAATTAATCGAATGAAAAAACATTTATTCGTATGAAAAATAATCGAATATTTTAATGGCGTTTTCATTCAGCTGGTTTGAATAAATGATTGCTTAAAAATAGTAACTGAACGATTTTGATAACTATCGAATAGACAAAGTATTCAGATAAGTCGATTGTTTGTATTCGATAGTTCCCAACACTAGTCGTGTAAAAGGCCTTGAAGTAAAAAGTCATTATTCAAATAAGTTGTGTCTCATTTGTCAGGGCTGGACAAATAGATAACTCGCGTTCGAGATACCCACGCTCCATCTCGGGTATAGGCGCACAGTCATGGCTGTCTTCATATGAGTATGGCGACCATTCTGTTTAGGACGCTCTCCACCGTGTTATGTTGGATTACTTTTTGTGGGTCAACGAGACGGGGATACATTTTTTTGAGAAAATCAATCACCTATTGAAGAAAAAATTCGGAAATCGCTTAATTTAGCGAAATGGACCCTACCAAATAGTGTATATGTATGTATGTATATTTTTGTATCCATATATATATACCATAAAAACGCAATTTCTCACAAAATTCGATAAAGCCATTTAAACGCTATGGTGATTTCGGACATTAATTGACATTGAAATCAGTAGACGATTTATTCCAAGTTCAACCCGATTCACTGGGATTTATTTATTCATTTGTAGAGTGCCTACTGTGTCGAAAGTACGATTTCTAAGAAGTTAAGCAGGATGTGTATTGAGTATTAAATGTTCATGCGAATTTGTATTCGTGTAGGTTTATAATCCTAGCACAACAAAAGGTAATGGTGTATGAACGTATTCAAATTTAAATCCATATAAATGAGTTGCTTAAGTTGATTTGTTTCTTTTTTTTTTTGTTTTGGGGTCAGGTATCCCAAAACAATTCTGCATACATATAAATGCGGATAGGTAGAGGGATTAAGTAATGCGATTTTTTAGGGTTAAAGGCTTATCTTAATGGCTCATTGCCACTAGCGTCCTTTAATAATGAAATCTCTTAAGGAGCACAGTAATCGGTTAGAGGTAACCCTCTATTCTTTAAGAATAAATATTTGCTTTTTTTATTCGAAGAAATGAAAAGCAAAAAAATATAAAAAAAGTATGTAAAGAAATGGGACTACTCAACCCTTATGTTTTTATTAATTTCATTACATCATAAATTGCATATAATAGTTATTGATAAATTAGAAAAGAATTTGATAATATAGAGTATAAATTTTCGGCGGTACAGTGAATGTTTTAACTCGTGAAAACACTACTGATCGGTTTGAAGCGGTTAACACAACATACATCTGCGTCTGCCGCTGCTGTCATCGATTTCATGGTGCTCTAGCAAACACAGTACATACTATTGATTGTCAAACGTCAGCTGACCCACCGGGCACTATGCACATGTTTGCGTAGGCTTGGATCAAGTGTATTAATTTTCAACAGTTCGGCGTCCAATCCTAACCGCGTCCGAAACATAATCTTTTTTTCAGGTTGCTAAAAGCCTAAAAACCTTTCTGTCTCGTTTTTCAAAAAAGTTAACTCGTGCTTCGGAATTTTAAGGCGGTATTCTGGTCTAGAATTTTGACAAAAATATATTTTTTTGCATTATTTCAAAGTACATATATACTTTGAAGAATATACCTATAAAGGAATTTTTAAGATTCCAATTATTTACGGAGTTATAGCTGCTTTAGTGACGTGGAAATTAGACCGTTCCTGCCGGAGCGAATCGAACAATAGACGGTAGATGTTCCCCAACTACTTGCGGGTGGGAATTTCCCCCATTAAAATCCTTTGTATTGACTTAGAAATCTATTAGCCGATGATTATTGTAACGTATTTTGTGGAAATTGCCGATTAAGGAAATGTAAGTATAACGCAACATTACTATATACGACTTAAACTGCTTACAACTACGCTCAAATTTTTAAACCCATTTTTTTTGAAATTACTTTTTTCAACACTATTAACACGATATCTCAAGTTCTAACGAACCGATTTACTTCAAACACACCTTCTTTAGATAACGTTCTAACACTCCAACATAAAAAAAAATAACTTTAAAATTTGTTTTTACTATTTTTAAAAAATTAAAAACTTTAATAAAATATGAAAAAAAAATATTTTTTCTAAACAGTCGCACTTATGCAAAAAAAAGGTTTTTTTGTTTCTCTCATCTAATTAATAATATATTTTTTTATTAGTTCAGATGACTAGAAGAGTTGAAATCGTGTCAATAAGGAAGCACCTTTTTTTCAACCCACCACAATTTTTTGAATTTTAAATTTTTTTTTGTAAAATTGTTTTGTATATTCTTAAATTTTAAATAAATATTTAGCAAAAATGAGTTAGTAAAAATATTTTTAGTTTTTTTCTTACATCACAATTGAAAAAAAAAATTGTGCCTCTATACCAAAACAACCCCTTAAGACTATTTGTATCCGAAATCGAAATGTATTGTCATATCAAGGAAAAATATAAGCACTTCATCCTTTCCACCCATCTACCTTAATGATGGTCCGATCGTATACGTCGACACCGAAAAAAACTTGGGAATGTTATTTAATAAAACCTTAACTTGGAGTGATTAATTTAATTATTAATTTATTTATTAAAAAATTAGCTTAACAGTTGGAAAAGTTTATGATATTCTACGTTCTCTTTGGGCGACTCAATACTTTACCCCCATAAAAACGCGAGTCCTGTTAGCTAAGATATTAATTATCCCGATCTTAACAAGTGGCTGTGATGTTTTCGGAAAGTGCGACTCGATTAGTAGCCGAAAACTAAATGTCGCTTATAATAATACAGCCCGCCACATCCTCGGTTTTGAAGATTCGACCATATTTCGCATTTCTCTTACCGGATTTGCAACATCACGTTCGAAAGACTCTTACTGTACCGTACCATACTAATGTTGTATAACATAATTTCTACACGTCAACCCCGAAACCTTTTTAACCGACTAACGTTCTGTGTATCCATCAGAATAAGACAGAAAAAGAGATTTTTAACGAACTTAAGATCCTACTTCTCCACCAATTGAAAAATTTTAAAATAAAAACAAAAATATATATATATTATTCTGCACCCATGTACCTACTTCTTATTGAACACGTAAATTTAAATTTAAATCGTTTATGTGTTTCAATTTCCATATTATTAATTTGTATCCGTCTCGATAAATGGTAGCCCTCATTGTTTCTTTTAAAGAAATTGTTTAGCTTATCACTATTTTAAAAGATAACATATCTTAATGTGTAAGTCTTCAAATATATACTTAAATAAAAAAAATCCTCTTATTCTTTTAATTTCTTTAAAAAAAAAAAACCAAAAAAGTTTTTTATTATTCTTTATTTTATTATTCTTTTCAGAAATAAACTACGTCCTAGGATTGGACATTGCCACAAGGGCGGGGAAAAGCTTCTAGCTATAAAAATTAAGGCAACATAAACCTCGGAAACAGGGCCCTTGAACTTAAAATATAATTTTGAACTCATAAATAAATTCGTATGTATATCAAAAATTAGTAATCGACTAATGACAACAAAGGAAGTCAGCGGGTTTCTGCTGTTCTTCAGCAGGAAAGACTGCAGATTGATTTCTGGCCTCATAATAGAGCATTACACTTTCTCAAAGCACTTAAATGTGCTAGGCATAAGTGACACAACGTACTGCGATGCTTGCTGTGAAAGTGTTGACAACACCGCAGAGCACTATCTCTCTGAATGTCCGGCTTACGCTCGCATCAGGGTACAGGTACTCGGCGCTGACATCGTGGGTGCTGGAACTGTAGGCACATTATCACTAGAGCGCTTACTCATCTTTCTTCGTAAGACTGAAATTCCGGCCGTAATACTAGGGGGAACCTACTATTCAATTGGTGGGGTCAGCACATTTTAGTGTACCGGCTAGTCTGTCGCTTCCTAGACACGGGTTCTATTTAGATCTCCTGCGAATCTCAACCCAATGACGTTCGAAAGACATTAATTTTTTTAGTTAAAAAGAACCAAGTAGGACGTGTAGTTAAGTAGAAATTAACAACAAAACCAACTTTCCCTAAGAATTTCGTCTCGCTATTAAATGTTGGATGGCACCCACGGATCGGAATAACCAATGAGCATAAACATCGTCATTTGTCTCTCAACCCAGTTGCCAAAAGACTTCACACATGCTGAGGCATTAACACCCATTTGAGTTCTGTAAAAAAAAAAAACGCATCTATTGACGCACTGCACCGACATAACAGTAGACTGCTGTTAAGACTAGAAATCTTATACAGATAGCTTACTGTCAGACATAACCCGGAGATCACTACATTGAAGTTGCCGATCAATAACCTTCAAACATTAATAAGAGAAAATTTGCAGAAATTCTATAAATTTGTATTGGAACTACAAAACAGTGTATTGGAACTGTAGACAGGTCAAATTATCTTTTGTCTTAAAATCACTCTAACTACGGATAACAAACATTCTTTTAGCACCAGGAATAGATCCAAACGAAGCCGTTGATGATGACAACTTCTTTGTGACCGAATATCAGCAGTAGAAGGTGGAGCCTACAGGAGCGACTTTCCAGGAAATGTACAAGGCGAATGACATAACCTCGATCTTTAAAATCTAGTCTTTGTACACAATGTCTAACTTCAAATGAAATTTTCATTTTATTTCATTTCGTTCATTTCATTTTTATTCTCATTCTCTACTACAAAAGTATTAATATAGCCTACATTTATTCTAACCAAATAGAGATTAGTTATTGGCATTATATATTTGAATAATAGTGTTAATGCCACTTCAGATAAAGATTTAGGTTGTGGGGTGAACATATCAAAAATATTGTTACCTCCCGCTATCACGGTATGCGCCTTGTTAAACAGACTCGAAGGATATCAACACAGAAGCAAAAAGAAAAAAAAACGACAATGACTCTAATTCCCGAGAGGGTTTTTTTTCTTTCTTTATTTAATTCTTTTACTTCTTTTTAAATTCACCCGTGATTATTTTTTCTTTTCTTCTTCTTCTTTAGGGTCTCCTCACGAACTCGTCTCAACGGAAAAAATCTGCGGCAGCAAACTTCGGCTTTTCTTGCCGTTTCTCATTCAAAACTCCCGTATCTGCTTCTACAGTTTTTTTTACTTTCTGTTTCAAGCTGGAGAAGTCCCAACGGCAGTAACGACTTCTCCTCAAATTTCTTTGATCATGTCCGCTACTATTTACTTTTGCTCATCCATAAAATGGAACCCCTCGCTGGCTGCTATAAACCAACATGGCGTCTCGTTGAGTTATTTTCAGGCTGTTCGTTGAATCAAACATTACCTTGTGGTTGTCATTTTATTTATCAACATGGATCGTGGTGGCCGAACTTCTGCTGGTATACAACTCATTATAACTTATTCTTACCTAACCATTTTCTTTTCTAGCCTTTTGGACTCCGCAACAATATAAAATGCAAACCAAAAAAAAAATATCTAGGTATACTCTTTTATAAGAAATGTATTTTTTACAAAAACTGAAAAATTAAAAATCAAAAACCGATTTAAAGATACATTGAAGAGAAAAATTAAGATTTTATTTGTTAAACAAAATAGCGAACCAAAATTTTGAATTTCATCATAATCGAAAGCAAGAAGCCAAAGTCTTACCTTTTTTAAAAGCATAAATAAAGTTCTAATGGATCGTATTTCTGCAGCAAGGCTGTTAAACAACTTGTAAAGGACTCGTAGAACGCTGTAGGAATTGCTGAAGTTAGTGTTGCGAAAAGTGGGAATAGCATATTCCTACTCAAATAATATCCGTCAACAATTGGGCTCTGCATGTAGTCACATCTTATATAGGGTTTTCCAATGAGGACTTGATAATTTTTTTTTAATTAAAACGCAAACCATTTGAGATATTTCAGAAACTTTATTATCGGCTTGAAGTACAATCAAAACATTTATGAATGGAACTCGACTTCGTTCATACGGCCACCGCGGCACGTTTGCAGCGGTCGCTTCATTGGACCCAATTTTCAACGACTCGACCACACATTTCGGCCGAAACGGCCGCTATTTCGCGTTCAATGTTGGCTCTGAGCTCTTCCAACGTCGTCGGCGTGTTGGCATAAACCAATGACTTAATGGAGCCCCACAGAAAACAGTCAAGCGGCGTTAGATCGCACGAACGCGGCGGCCATTCGACTGGCCCATTTCTTGAGATAACACGCTCACCATACTTACTCTTCAATAAATCGATTGTGGCGTGTGCTGTGTGGCTTGTGGCATTATCCTGTTGAAATAACATGTCGTCCAAGTCCATATCTTCCAATTCTGGACAAAAATAATCGGTGATCATGGCGCGATAACGCTGACCATTCACTGTATCGTGACGATCGTTATCGTCGACGAAAAAATATGGCCCAATAACGCCGCCGGCATGCAAACCGCACCAAAAAGTTATTTTTTGTGGATGAAGTGGTGACTCATGAAGCACATGTGGATTTTTACCCGACCAATAACGCATATTTTGCTTATTGGTGAACCCATTGAGCCATAAATGAGCTTCGTCACTGAAGATGATTTTGCGATGAAATTCATCATCTTGGCGCATCCTCTCCAGAACCCATTCGGAGAACGTACGTCGCTTCAAATGGTCCATCGGCTTCAATTCTTGAGTCAGCTTGATCTTGTATGGGTATAAACCAAGATCCTTACGCAAAATACGCCATAATGTGGTCTGAGCGATGCCCAATTCTTGAGAACGCCGTGGAATTGTCTGATTTGGATCGTTTGCTACGGACGCCTGAACGGCAGCGATATTTTCGACACTTCGACCAACCCGTTATCTCACTGACATGGCAACATCACACAACGAACATGTAGACTCAAATTTTTGCACTAGACTTGTTATTGCCTCTCTACTAGGGCGAGAATTACGACCGAAAATTGGAGCTAACGCTCTTAAAGTTGCAGTCAACGACTCTGAATTTCGGTAGAAAATTTTTATAATTTGCAGACTTTGCTCGATAGTGTACTTTACCATGATGAAAATGTTGAGTTTACTGAATAATTTGACAGTGACAGTTTGATGATTAGTGAAAGAGTGCGTTCACAAATTAAATTCAAAATTGTCAAAACCCTTAATTTTTTGTGCCTTAAAATAGGTGTTTCACTGGAAGAATTTTTAGTAATCTAAAGAGTTCTTAGGAATGGGCTAGGCGGCTGCACATGCAGATTTTTCTTATGGCGCATTTTTGAAGGACTATCAGCTGCTGCAGTCTATTAATGTAAGCATTTCCTCAACAGCTTATGTCATACTGTAGTTTTGAGTGAAAAATAGCAAAATAATTGATTTTCATTATATTTTTGGGGCAAAACTTGTTGAGGCGATAAAAACATTGAATGGTGGAGAGAAAGCCTTACTTAAAGATCGAAATGTATTCGGATCAATTCATTTTACGTTTAATTATCACTCCAAGATATTTGAATTGATCCACTGTTTCAACTTTAAAACAAGTGTTACAACAAGTAGCGGAATACACATGCAATAGGTACCTGAGGCGATCTGGAACATGGAATATGAAAAAAATCAGGATATTCTATTAAACTTAGACTGGAAATCATAAGCTTTGTTTTGTTGCTAAGTACTTGCCTGTGTTCAACGACCCAAAATCTTAAAGGATGCATATCATAATATCAGATAGTATGTTAAGACGATGGATCGGAAAATGTATGGCGACGGTTTTCTGGGATTGTCATGGCATACTCTTCGTGGACTACATCGAAAAGGAAAAACCATCAACAACGAGTATTACTGTGTATTATTGGAGCGATTGAAGGCCGAAATCACTGCAAAACGGCCTCACATGAAGCGAAAAAAAAAATTGATTTTGCATCACAACCACGGCTAAAATGAATGACTGACGGGTCCTAGACTACCAGGTGGTTCACTGGGAAAAACTAAAAAGAAGCGAAGGCGTTATACAATGCGTTCGCTGCCAGAGTTTCGGGCACGCCGCGTCGAACTGCCAAATGCAGCCTCGATGCGTGAAGTGCGCTAAGAACCACAGTTCCGAAGAGTGTGCTCTGGGTGTTGACGGAGCATCAGATAGGTCGCAGCTCTCGTGCATGTTATGTGGAAACGTGAAACACACCGCAAACTATCGGGTTTGCCCTAGGTTTGTTGACATTAAAAAAGCAAAACTGGCTCGACAGCAGAAGGTGGAGGTCAAACGTTCACCTGTTAGGTTTCAAACACCAGCCGTCACGTCCCAAATTTCCTACGCCCAAATGGAGTCAGGTAGGGGGGCTACGGTACAGCAAGGGACTGTTGCTTCTCCGGCGCCAATGCCGAGAACAATCCAAGGGCAGATGACTCAGCTGCAGCAGCAAGTATAAGAACAGGCCACGCGGGTGGACCAGATCTACGCGCTGCTGCCGGGCCTAACGCAACACATGTCGTAATGGGTACGCACATGGTGGAGCAAACTTTGAAGGGCCTTTCGGTGATTGTTAATTCACTGATTAGGATTGAACGAAGAGCCGCAATGTTTAACTTGCTACAAGACCAAATTCCTGATGTGCTTTTCGCTAGCGAAACCAAGCTAACCGATAAGCGCAAACTGGAGTACAATAATTATATTGTTAGAAGAAGAAATCGGCCCAGATCCAAACGTGGAGGCGGTGTCGCGATCTTCATTAAATAAGGTATAAAATGTCACAGAGTGTACAAGGGCGTGTTGCGCAGGTTCCGGGTGTTGGAGGCAGTCGGCGTTTACATCCCGCTCCGCAGTGGAAAGCGGCTGTACTTGGCCTCTGTTTATGCACCTGAGGCTTCACAATCCACTCTATTCATTACACAGCTCGACACGCTTTTTCGACTTCTAAGGCTGGAATCAGGGGAGAATTATTTTATAATCGGTGGGGATTTCAACGCTAAACACAGAGATTAGGGAAATAATTTGCCAAATACTAGAGGAAACCTACTACTCGATTGGTGGGGTCAGCACGATGTCATGTACAGACTCGGTCTTAAAGCGACTAATAACCCGTCGTTTCCCAGAGGCGGGTCTTATTTGGATCTACTGCTGTAAGACGAACGCATACGACTGGCAGGTACGAATTTACAAACGCTAAACAGTCTGCGCACATTCGTGTATGACAGCGACCATTGCGGTTTTAGCACCGAAATTACAGTTCCCAACGAAATTGCGGAATTGGAGGAGTTTGTCCAAAGATATTCTTACAACTACAGTAAGACCCGATGGACACGCTTCTCCACAACCTTGGCAAGAGCACTCTCTTCGAACACGCTCCACCCAACGTCCAGTAGGAATTTGTCAAACGAGCAGATCGAAAATTACCTAAAACAAATGGAGGAGACAATTAAACAAACTGTGGACACTATAATACCGCGGTATCGACGTACGACTAACGAAGACCTCTTCCGCAATCCTACTATTGACGCACTGCACCTACAGAAAAGTAGACTTCTGTCAAGACACAAAAACTTGTATAGACAGTTAACTAACAGACAAGACCCGGAGATAAGGACACTAAGTCGTCGATTAAAAATGTGCAAACGTTAATAAAGGGAATTACAGAATTTCTGTAAGTTCATATTGGAACAACAAGGTTCGGGATATAAACACCAGCAACCCAAATATGTTTCCGCAAATAAATAAACTATTTCGGAGAAGAAATCAAAACGACCTTCAGTGTATTAAAATAGCCCGGACGACAGACAGCGAACGGTTACTGACAATAGCAGGTATTGATCCAATTGGGGCCGCTGATGATGACGACTTCTTTGTGATCGAGGATCCACAGGAGACGGTCGAGGCCATAGGGGCGACTTTCCAGGAAGTATACAAGGCCAGTGATACCATTGGCCCTAATTATGACCTGGACTACCGTGTCTTGGTGCACGACTTCTGCATTCGAAATAGGGAACTGGCGATCCGAGGACTCTGGTTTCACCCGGTTTAACGACGAAAATATGGCAAATAACGTCATTGCCAGAGAGGGTGATCTACCCCCGTTCATTTCGAAGGAAGAACTCCATGAGATCTTCGACACAATCAGGGCTAAGAAATCAGTGGGGACCGATGGTATTCCGAACATCGTGCTTCGACATCTTCCTCTAGAAGCGGTGTACATTTACACCACCCTGTTTAATAATGCAATGAATAATGCACATTATCCAGCGCATTGGAAAACGGTGGTGGTTCAACCTATCCCCAAAAAGGGAAAGGATATATCCAATCCGGCGAATCGCCGGTTGATAAGTCTCCTTCCGAATATCAGTAAGGTTTTTGAAAAGGTAATCAATAGAGCTCTGACTAGGTGGGTTGAGGACAAACATATAGTTCCGGATAATCAATTCGGTTTTAAGGCGGGACATGATATCTCACATGCCGCGTCTAAACTGGTGTCCGATATCCAATGGAATAAAGGCAAAAAACAATGTACTGGTGCCTGCCTGTTGACTTGGAGAAGGCCTTCGACACCGTATGGTTAGAGGGTCCTTTCTATAAGCTGACTAGGCTAGGGATCAGTAAACCACTCTTGTACATTATCTATAATATGCTAACCAACAGACAGTTCATCGTGAAAAATGGTGATGTGACTTCTGTTGGAATATTTCAAATTAAAAATGGTCTTCAGCAAGGTGCGGTCAATTCGCCGATCCTATTTAACATTTATACAAGCGACTTGATATTTTCACTTCCCCATACTATTGCGTACGAAGACGATTTGATAGCGTACAGAACAGGTCCAAAAATCGAGGTTATTAATACTCTCTTGCAGCGTGACTTCGATAAGATAAGACGATTTTGCGATGATTGGAAGTTGAAAATCAACTTTCAGAAGTCGGAAACTATACTCTTTAGGACGCCGTTTTCTGGAGACTCTAGGGATACCAGAAAAAATTGGCGAAAGTTCTCGATCATTGCACAACGCGGACAGATGTCTCTTGTTTTTTTAACGTAAGTACCTGCCGTGTGGGCTTAAACCTACGGGATGCCCATACATCCATGGGAGCAAGGATACGCCTTGCCATCGCTCACCGTTAATCCAATTGATACCAATTCGGAACTGTGTTGCCGGCACAAGTTCCACCCTTGGTATGAGTCGAGGCCGACCTAAAACCTCTTACTGTTCTTAGGGTCACAGCACCCAGCACTTATTGCAACTCCACATTGAGTCAACCAAAGGAAAACCAAGGAAAACCTAAAGAAAAACCAAGGAAAACCATAGGAAGACTCTTACCCGCGATTTTGGGTTTAAACCACAGCCACCATGACGCTCCCACAAGGGGGCCTACCTCTAACAAGTCAGGCCCGGACCGAGATCCGGGGGGCTCCTGACTCCCATGGTACCGTGATTTAAGTCCTGGTAGGGACTACCGGTGGTCCAGCCGCCAACAAGACCTATGACCGGCAGCTTGTGACTGATCAAATCGTAGCAACCTTCGGTAGCGTCATCTGAAGATGTTTACGATAAGACCAGTACTTTGCTCTGCCCCCGTTCATTATTAGACAACGTCATTAAAGGGCGAAGCCTTGATAATTGGGCGGGGGCCCTGCACAACGCGGACAGCCTCTTGCCTGTCGAAATGTAGTCAGATACCTTGGGATCTGGCTAGATCAGTTTCTGTATTTTAACAAAAATGTAGATGCTGCGCTGGCCAGAGCTAAAGGCGCTTTTGCCCTTACAAAGAGACTGTTTTATAGCAGCCAACTCGATGCGAGGGTGAAAGTAATCTGCTACATGGCCCTTATCAGGCCCATCCTGGTATTTGGGTGTCCCTTGTGGTTCAATGTACGAGCAAGCTTAATGGAAAAGATTCGGGTGTTTGAGAGGGCTTCCCTTAGGGCTTGTCTTCGCTTGTACAGAACACCAGAGTCGGAGTACAAAAAATTTTATCCCAATGAGGTCCTTTACAATAGGGCGAACCTAATACGAGTGGACAACTTCGTAATTAAGCTGACTCGAAAGCACATTGCAAGAGTAATGACCTCGACGAATAACCTGATATCTGTGGCCTACTACCCCAATTACCTTTACCACGAGAATGTGCGCTCTGACGGCTTCGTTCCACCGGAAGCATTCCTCTACCTTGATCAGACAGGGTTGATCCAGGATAGATCAGCGGTCCCGTTAATCTTCCATGTCGCTCGGAAAGTTGGAGACAGGCGACTCAGCTACAACAGAGACGTCGCACACGGCAGTGTGGATCGTCTCAGGTTCAGTAGAGCGGTGGGGAATCGCGATAAGAGGGATGTCGTTCGGCAGCACCAGCATTTCTGGTGGTTGAATGATGGAGAAGATGTTTCGTCGTCGTTTCCGTCAATTACAGACCAGCCTCACTAATGAGGCAGAGCTGACCAATTTATTTGCTCTGTAAATAGCGGTGGCCAGCTTACATAGGTTTAGGTTAGCATTTAAGAAACAGATACATATATCAATGTATACAAAGGTGTATACTGATATATGTATATGATTGTGTATAATGTCTATGTGTGTTTATGTGTGTATTGTGCATTTAGGTTAGGTAGGCTAAGGTTTATTTTAAGTTAGATACTAAGTTTTTATAAAAAATCCTTACGCTTAGTTTTTGTAATCAAATTTTTTCTTAGCCTTAAGTATCGAAAATAAGTATTTATAAATAAAATGTAAATGCAGTCGAAAGACATAGATATAAGTATTCAGAGTAGCTTAGAGTGCCTGTGTGGGGCCAGTAAGTTAGTATAAGATTGTTAAGTAATTTTAAGCTAGCATTTAAGCATTTTTTGTTAGTACGTAAGAGTTAGTGATTAAGAAAATAAAATGCATTTAAAACTAAAAAAAAAAAAAAAACGGTCTGCAATAAGGTGCGGTATATTCTCCGATCTTATTCTACATTTACGCAAGTGATCTAATAGGTTCACTTCACCATGCTGTATCTATATACACAGACGGCTTAGTCTGTCAGGCCCAAATGTTCAGGTTTTTAATATATTATACTTTGGCTATGTCACTTCGATAAAATTAAACGATATTGCGACGGCTGGAAGTTGAAGATCAAAAGATCAACTTCCAGAAGATGGAAGCTGTTTTGTCTATGACGCCTTTGTCTGCAGCCTTTAGGAACACGAGAAAGAATTGACAAACGTTTTCGGTCGTTTCGAAATGTAGTCAGATACCCTGGGATCTGGCTGGATTAATATCTGTATTTTATTAAACATATAGTGTTGCTCTGGCCAGAACTAAATGTGCTTTTGCCCTCTCGTTTCGAGGGTGAAAGTGATCTGTTACATGTCCCTTATACGGCCTTTGCTTCTATTTGGATGTCCCGCGTGGTTCAACGTGAGAAAAATTGTATTATAAAAGATTCTGGTGTTTGAGAGGGCTTATTTTCGCTTCTACAGAACACCAGAGTCTGAGTACATACAATTTTATCCTAATGAGTTCTTGTACAATACGGCGAACCTAATGAGAGTGGAAAATTTCGTCATTAACTTAACTCGACGGTGCATTGTATTGTAATAGCAATGACCTCATCGAACAACCAGATTTCCGGGCGTACTACGCCAATTATATGTACAAGTATCATGAAATTATAGGAATCATGATAAAAAAGGTCTGATGCAGGACATATTAGAGGTGCCGCTAATCTTCCATGTCGTTCAAACAGCAGCGGGCAGGCGACTCAAATACGACAAAGATGTCGCAGACGGAAGTGCGGTGGTATGGTGGTACGAAATCGTGATATGGAGAATGTTGCTCGGCAGCAACAACTACTTTGGTGGCTTCTTAAAAGAAGCTTATTCGTTGAATTCCTCTAGTACAAGATATCTTCATTAGGAAGCAAAGTCGATCGTCAGCCTAGTTTTTTAGCCATGGCCGGCTTACATAGCATTGGGTACAATTAGGGTAGACGAAACCAAAAAAAAAAAAATGATAAAAACCATAAAAAAATACATAAAAATTACAAAAAAATATAATGAGGACAACTTATAAGTTATCGATAATCCATACACTAAAAAAAATATTGTAGTATATATATATATAAATGAGATAGTGTAAGTAGATTCAGTAGGTTAGGATTTAACATATTTTTAGGTCTATTGGTTTTGGTTCTAAGTTTTATACTAAAGTCCATGTGCTAAACTTTTCACATGAAAACAATTATTTTCTTAATAATATAAAAATAAATATAATAAATATAAAAATATAAAAATATAAAAATATAAAAATATAAAAATATAAATAATTTCTCTATGGAAAGTCGAAAGACATTTTATACGAGTTATATTGCAGTTAGAGTGCCCACAGGGGGCCAATAAGTTAGAATAATATAATTTTAAGTTAATTATGGTAATTTTTAAGCATTTTTTTGCCTAGCATGTAGGAAGAACAGAAATACAAATGCATTTAAAATGAAAAAAAAAAATTTATTCGACTTACAGATTTTCTTTTCATATGAAAAAATATGCATGCTATTATTTGCCAGACTATCCTTAAACGTAACCAGTTCATCGCATCTCGTTTAAACTTCCAGATTTACGTGCTATTTATTGACTATCATTATACTTTCAATACATTTTACGTGTATTACATTCAATTTACAATTGTTTTTTTTTATTACATAAGGATTTCGCCACTAAGATACAACGTTATCACTCCTCCATCAGCAATTTTGAATATTGATATCTAAGAAAAAGGAAATGTACTCCTTTTTGGTTCGGTTTAACCGCACTGTTGTGTAAAACTAACTTCCATGATATCGTATACGTATGTTTCCACTCAGAAAATCATTTTCATTTTTGCACTTGATATACGTATCGAACTATAGGTTAGGTAAGATATTGCTTAAAGATATCTTTAATGGCTTTCTGGCTTTAACTGGTGATTATTGTAGGATATCGGGGAAATGCCATCAGACCCAATGTATTAATATAACACGATTGGCGATATTATCCCCTCCAATTTCTGCTAGTCTATGAACCTCAATCGATTTTCTAAGATGAAAAACAAGTCTTAAGAACGCGTCAAGAAGATCTCCTTTTAACATCGTCCTTCACATCGCAAGATTAATAATATCAGCAATTGCCATTCCGACTGATATGAATCATGTGATAATTAGATAAAGGATTCTACTTTGGAAGGTAAATTAGATTATATTTTTGTTGTGATTATCATAAATAACTATTTTAAAAAAATGCTTGATGTTGATATTGTTTTAGTTTAACCAATATTTAATTTAGAAAGAATTTAACACTTAAGAGGCTATGAATTCTTTTATTATGGGAAGGTTATTTTGCTCCCACATTTAATGCAGAGGCTAGATAATTATCGTAAACCGATTTATTATTGTCTTGTTAGCAACTACTCTGTCTATATGATTTAAGTTGACTGAAAAAATAAATGTGTTTCTGGCTTATTTGGGATTTGAACGCTCAGCCGTCTAATTGGGAAGCCTATACTCACAAGCGGAAACTTTCAAACCGTCATGTAATTTTTGACAGTTCTTCGACTTTAGGTTCAGTAAAGTTTGAAAAATTATAATGAATAGACTTGAATCAAAAACGTTTTTTCGTATCATTCAAACCTATTTTGAAAATTGGCTGTCAATTTGGGAAATACAACTTAGCTATTTGTCGTGTTGTGAATAGGTTTTATAGCTCATACACTCCACATGTTGTAAACCCTTCAACGTGTCAAAGTTTTTTTTATATAATTAGTGAACAGAATAATGCGCCTACAGATGAAACTATAGTCGCTGTGAGTGAAAGTGTGGCTGAAGGTCCAGAATGTTTGTTTCGGGGACGATCATAATAATTCGTCCGTAATCTGTCTGCAATGTGGAAAATTCTGCCAAAAGATCTTACGGTGGACTTCCGTGATCATTCTTTACATTGCTAATGTCTTTGTGTTTTTGTTATTGCTCTTTTTTTTGTTTCTGTCTTGTGTTTCGTTTGCGCCTGTGCTTTTGTGGGTGTGGTGTGTGTTGCAGAGAGTTACAGACAGTTCGTCTGGCTCTAGGCAACTGGTGTGGATTGTAGGTGTTTCATCTATACACAGGGTTCCAGACCATCTATCTGCTGCAAGACTCATCCGCAATTCGCGTGGCAGTTGATCCAACCACAGTGCGCACACATAGTTTGAGTCCAAAGCACCGTTGTTAAGCGACTGCATATCCGCTAGCAGGAATGATGCAATCGCCAAGACCCAATTCAGAAAGCAGTTTGCAGAATTTTCGCTCTTGACTGACGCTGAAACTATTGAGAAGTGCTTTTTGAGGTACACGTACTTATCCTTTGACGGCGGATTAAAGACTTCTTCTTTCACTAGTGTGAGGATGTATTCTTCCAGTCTGGAAACTACAGCACAAAATTTAGAAGAATCAGATGTTACCTTCTGCATTTGGAGTTGTGCTTCCAGCGAAGTGAATAATAGCTCCGGTTCTTTGGTCCAAAAACAACGAATATTCAAATGTTCCATACTGTTGACTGCAGTGAAAGTTGGCTGGGTTGATTCCTTGTTGTCCTTTTGCCATCTTATTTAACGAAGGGGTCACCAAATGTGGGGATTGATGTTTTAAAATAAAAACTCTTTTATATCTAACAAATATTATTTATTTCCACTTTAAAATCATAAAAATTGAATCAAAGAAAAGTGCGCAGTTACATACCAAGCAGAAAAAAGAAAAAAAAAAAGTGACATTTCGGTTTATTCTCTGTTTAATGCCTTAGCTGTTAAAAAATAGCAAGAGTTGCCGCTGATACACAACAACTGTAGGAAATTTTCGTCTGCCCGAGTACAGTTTTAAGAAAAATTTTAAAAAAATGTAAACTTCAGAATTTTAAGTTATAACTAGGGTTGCCAACCGTACTCTAAAATAGAGTATTGTACTCTATTTCATTCAGGTGTACTTTATAAACTATAACTCTAATAGAGTACACAAAAATACTCTTTTTTTACTTAAACTAACTCTTTTCGCCTTTTCTTTTCTTCCTTCAAATATATTTAAATATATTTATATGTAACGAAAGCATTTTCAACAATATTTCCGTACCATCCATCTACGTACACAAATGTTACAAACTTGTTTTCTTCCTCCTTTGTATAATAAAGACCGGCTAATGTGAACCAAACCTAAAACTCAGGTGTTTCTGAACGCTCTCTGAATTTTCAAAATATAATAAATGTCAATGTGACAAGTTGTTGAGGGTGCGAGAGCGAGTGTCATTTTAATTGTCTAATTTGTAATCGTATAAAACGTGAAGTGGTGAGAAGAGAAGAACAGAGAATCATTAAAATTAAATAAAAATGAGCTCCTGGTCTATATGAACCTAGAGTTAGAATGTTTAGATTCATACAATTATTTAAAAAAAAAAACAGAAAAATATATTTTTAAGAAGTGAAATAAATGATACTCTTTTTTATTAAACTGTACTCTTTATTTATCCTCTCTGAAATCAAATATACTCTATTCCTTCTTAAAAAAGTTGGCAACTCTAGTTATAACATAAGTAGTTTACATAGTAAACTTTTATTTTCAGATCTTTTTAAATACATAAATAATTTTGAATTGTTCTGTTTATTCGAAACACACCTTTTAAAAGGGAAAGAGAAAAATTATAAGATATAGTATTTTAAAAATTATGTATTGTGTGGGATACCCGGCGTTAGAAATAGCAACAGAGGTCGTGCAAGCAGAGATTGTGTTATGGATTTAGAAAACGCATAACAGATATCAAAATCGAATTCCAGGAAATAATGGGGTACAGCATCTTTAATATCCGTGCTCCGTTCTCTCCAGGTATTGTGCAGTGCAGCGAGCATGGACTGATAATTCAAAATGGAAGTTCTAAAGGAGATTTGCAAGGTGAATATACTTTTGTGAGTGCCCAATGAATCTAAGTAATTGAGCTAAGTCCAAGCGGTGGAGAATGGAACCATTTAATCACAAATTTTGAAGTACAATCACAAAACTTCTCAGGCCACTTACCACGAATAACAACTACTGAATTTAATACCCATGAAATGAAAAGCTCTGAAGCCTTAATAAATTTATTACTAAAATTTAAATGGAATCACAATCAGAAGGAAAGATACCGGAGCAGACAGTTCCAAGTAATGGCCACAATCGGGAATATAGACGATGTAACTCAGATTGTCAAAAACACCATCGCTCTTATACCGCAAAAACAAAACAAACAAGATTTTAAACAATCATGGTTTGACTTTGAATGTGAAAGGCAATGAAGGAAATCACTTTCAATACTAAATCTATACCGAAAATACGATGAGCCAAATTACAGACACATGTATCTACATGCGAAGCGTGAATACAAGAACACATGCCACAAAAAAAAAACTTGAGCTATCAATATGCAGTGCCGGATATCAGTAATGTGTTGCTATAGTGAATAGACGTGATTTTTTGATCGGTCCGGCTATAGTACACTATAATAGCGCTTAAATCCATATTAAAAATCTGCCTAATAAAATCGTTTCTCGGGCCAAAAATGTCATCCACATCAGGCATATCCACATGCAACAAATCGCAAAAAGACGCCCTCTCCCATACTGGCTCTCCTACCACATCAATCAAACACCTAAACAATGACAAAGGAATGATCTCAGCTAAAATTTTAGAAGAACAACTTGTTAAACATTCTTCGATTTTGCAACGCAACTTTGCTGACGAAATTAACAAATTGAGATCTAAATTATTAAAAAAAAATTGATGAAATTAAAGAAAGCTGGGCTCAACGTTTTGATAGTCTCAACAACGCGATCTCTAGTATTGCTGTCCGTGTTGATGCAATTGAAGAGAGTACTTCTGCTACAGGTCAGTGCTGAAATCTTGGCACTCCGCAAACAGGTTAATGTATTGGAGAGAAAAAAATCGCTTCCTGAAGAAAATCTCCAGCAGATCTTCCAAAAGTGTGAAACCATTGATTGCAAGCCACCACAGGGTGTTACGAAAGAAAGAAATGCTGTTCTCACAGCTGCTGCCAACTACCGTAAGCAAAACAACAAAGTTCTTAAACTGAGTGATATTGGCATTTCATCCAACAATAGCTGTTACTTACACGAGAGTTTGGCCAAGCACACACGTTTTCTACTAAAAAGTGCACTTGGTCTAAAGAGAAAAATACAGCTGTTTTCTGTATACACAAAATCTGGAATTGTATGTGCCAAGAAGACGCCCATTGGAAAAAGCTTCTCTATCGAAAGCTCGGATGACCTTCACACCATTACTGCTGGTGCTCCTGTTGCGGTTACTGCTGCTGCTGTTACTGCGACTAATTATTAAATTTACTGTATCGTAATCCATTTCTAAATTATTTTTTAATTGTTATTGTTTTCCATTTCCTCTTTTCTTTTCTCTCTGTTGTGCTCTCTTAAGTGCCTGGCATTATTTTTGTTTTAATCTGACCTGTATATTGTTTATGTTTTTTCTTCTTTTCTCATAATGAAAACAGTACGTCCCATTTACAGTGTGAATAAAAATTCAACGCATACTATGATAAATGTACTTTCTAATTGTCGTGATGGTTTTAAAGTTTGTCATATAAATGCTCGTAGCCTGATTATAAGTTAGATTATATAAAATATATATTTGAAAGTTCTGGTGTTGATGTTATTTGTGTTTGTGAGACTTGGTTCAAGCGTGATGTATCTGATATACTGCATAATATACCTAATTACTCTATTTCCTGAAATGATCGGCTAACGTACACATGGGGAGGAGGAATAGCAATTTACCGCAGGGACTCCTTGAAATGTAAAATTATTTGCAAATCGGCTGATCTAAATATAGAGTTCTTAATTGTTGAAATTCACGATGGTTGTTCTGAGTGTCTGGTGGCCTGTGTTTACATTCCGGATCGGAGTTATTCTCCTCAACCATTTTTTCTGCCCTGTCGCAATTCTCGCCTCTTTATGAGCATGTTATTGTTTGTGGTGATTTTAATGCAGACTTATGTAAAAATGATTCCCGCTCCTTTCAAATTAAAGATTCTGTTTCCTCCCTGGGACTCCAGATATGTAGTAAAACCTACCCAACTCGGTTTGCTAAAGATTGTACGCCTAGCATTCTTGACCTGGTTATCGTATCCGATCTTTCATCTGTTCGTCTTTTCGACCAACTCTCAATTGATTATATATCTGATCACGATCTTCTTTTTTGTACATATAATGTTAACTTCACTCACTCTGCTGATCTATTGATGTTTTCGTTTAAGGATTTTAGGTCAATAAATATTAACGATTTCCAAAATGCGTCCCTTTTAGCTCCTTGGAGAAGTTGTCGCTAATTCTCTGATCCTAACGCAAAACTACACTGTTTTGAGGAATTGGTCACTGAGTTGTACGATTTCCATGTGCCAGTTAAAACAGTTTGTGGGCGGAAAAAAAGTTGCCCTTGGTATACGACAGTAGTAATCGAGACTATCAAAGCTCGAAATAAGCTTAATAGGAAGTGGCAGCTAACTCCTTCTCCTTCTAACTGAACTGCTTACATAGCTTTGTAACCATTCAACTGTAATAATACGAAACTCTAAAGGAAATTACTACGCCTCTAAGCTGAATACGTCGCTTCTTCCCAAAAAACGTTGGTGTAATCTGCGACAAATTGGAATTTATAGTGCTAAAAGTGATACAAAATGTTAGTTTAGTTAGTTAGTTAGTTATAAATGACTTTTATTTCATGTTAAGTAGTTTAAAAAAACAGTAATTTATAAGTCTCTTTTTTTGGCATGGCTGATAGCCGTCTACCAGATTGACAATTATTTGTATATCAATAGACTGGATATATAAAATTAGTACAAAAATAAAAAGATAAAGAAAAAATAAACTATATTATGTAAATATAATTTAAAAGTCCTCCTCGACAATACGTCTTCTATATCGAAGGGCATTCAGTGCAAAATTGTACAATAAATTCCATCCTTGCTGTCCATTCAAAATGCGGATTGCTTCTTCTTCATCTATGATGCTTGCACCAAAGAATTGTAAGCGGAATTCCCTTAAAATGGGGCAGATGGCAAGAAAATGAAAAATATCTTCTCTTACTTTTAGGTTGCACATATTGCACAGGATTGGTAGTTCTTTGCGGTGTGGTATAAAATTCAGACTTATCAGCTCTTCTCTCAATTTAAATATTGTGCTTATTTTATCTGCTGAGTAGGAATTTAAAAAATATGTACTTTCTTGCAGATGATATTTTAATTTACTATAATACATCCTGTGCTGAGATGATTGGACTTCATTCGCAAAATTTGTCATACAAGTACATTTTTAATATTTAGCATTTTGTTTAAGTAAGGATGAAAATTGAGTTCTTATTAAATTAGGCTCCAAATTTTCTGTAATTTCAAGGCTAAGGCCACACTCTGACTCTAGATTCCGCCACTCATTCACGAAAATAGCTCCTGTTACAATAATGTGTGTAAGGACGATTTTCGGCAACCTTTTTCCATCCATTGGCATTACTTTGACTGCATAGTCAAAGTGTAATTTAAGAGCCCCTAAGAATAAAGGAGGCATTCCAGTTTCCAAATATAGCATATAGTTTGGTGTATTACACGGTAAACGAAATATTCGCTTCAAGAAGTATCGAAAGAAGATCTCTACTGCTGGGAAAGGACGGTATCCCCAAACTTGAGCTCCATATAACAGTATTGACGTAGCGGTTGCACGAAACAGTTTATATTTTGAACTATGAGACATATAGTTATTCGAAATGCACCGCCCCCAGACGGAAGAAATTGCTCGTTTAGCATCTGATAACTTTGCCTCAAAATGTTTGTTTAGATTTAAATTCCTTGTTACCAGAACCCCAAGGTATTTATACCAGCGCACATTTTCAATTATCTCGCCGCAGTACGCCCGTCTTTCATATCTGGAATATCTGCAGCCTCCATTTCTGAATACCATTGTCTTAGACTTCTCTAGGTTAAGAAGCAAGTTCCAGAATTTACAGTATTCGCTGAGCCTATTCATCATGAGTTGCATACAATTTGCCGTGTCAGCAAAGAAGACAATGTCATCCGCATACATCAGCGCCGGGATCTTCGTTCGGCAAAAATTAATTCCTCCGCCTACAGCATCTGTTATATCGTTGATGAGCAATATGAATAGTAATGAGCTTGAAATACACCCTTGCTTCACACCCATTGTTGATGTAAATTCTTCAGATATGGATTCTCCATCCCACACAAACGCAACATCAGTCGTTCGCAGATCTCCGCAGAGTGTAAACGTGTTCGGCTTTTCCTAGAGTGAAAAAAAAAAATACAAATAAAAAATAGTGATACAGTTCTGCTAATAAACCAAATTGGTTGCAATTTTATTATCTAACTCGATAGCCAAGCGGTTAGCGGCGTCGATAAGCAAATCCTGGGATACGGGTTCTCGAGCCCGGAACAACTTTGTTCTTTTTCTTTTCTTTTTTTTTGTTCTTATATTGGATAAACAAATCAAAAAGTGATAAGGAAATCGCGTGATGGATGGTGGAGAGCGCTCCGCTCTTCCCATAACGGTAGTTGCCAAAGGCAACAATAGTGTTGCCGGTGCCGTGGCGAAAGCCATTAAAAGGCGGAAGATTAAAACCACTCCACTAATCTAACAAAGATGAAAATGGGTGCTGCTTTAGCAACAGACACAGTAAAAACCAGACAACAAATGAAAAAACAATCGTCGATGTACATTTCTGATGAGTATTATAAGGGAGGCAACAACTTTGCCTCTCTAGCAGCATACAAAAGCTGAATGAGAAAGTGCTTGCTATTAAGCAAAGACAAACTGCACGCAGGCAGAGGGAGCAACTGGAAGTAGAAAGCTCAAAGAAACAGAAACAACAAAACCAGCAGCAGCAGAAACAACAACTGCAACAGCAACAGAAACAGCAACAGCTGCAAAAACATCAACAGCTGCAAAAACAACAGCAGCTGAAACCACTGCAGCTGAAAAAACAGCAGCAGTAGCAACAACAATAACAACAACAACAGCAGCAACAACAACAGCAGCAGCAGAAGAAGAAGAAGAAGGAGAAGGTGCCTCCTATCAATACCTATAAATTAGAGGTAAATGCAACCAAGGACCTTTGTAAGTTGGCCATTGGTAATAATTTTAAAATTATGAGATTGGGGAACGATCGCCATGCCATCCACTGTAATACAGTGGAGGGCTACGCGAAAGTGAAAGAGCTCCTAAAGGAAACGACGACGGAGCACTACTCATACACACCAAAGTGTTAAAAGCGGCAATCGATGCTGCTGAAGGGGTTGGAACCGTCTTCTGATCCTGAGGAGATCCTGGCACTGCTCAAAGAGAAGGAGTGCGAAGGACTCAAGTTTGTGGGGTTAAAGCCATTTACCACAGCTAGAGCCAGGCGGGAGAACCGGAGTCTGCCGTTCTTCCTGGTGCAGCTCAGTCCCGAAAGCCGTCTGGATAGTCTAAGGAGTATCAATGTCCTAGGTGGTTCACTGGGAAAAACTAAAAAGGAGCGAAGGCGTTATACAATGCGTTCGCTGCCAGAGGTTCGGGCACGCCGCGTCGAACTGCCAAATTCAGCCTCGATGCGTGAAGGGCGCTAAGAACCGCAGTTCCGTGGAGTGTGCTCTGGGTGTTGATGGAGCATCCGATAGGTCGCAGCTCTCGTACGTGTTATGTGGAAACGTGGGATACACCGCAAACTATCGGTGTTGTCCTAAGTTCGCTAACATTAAGAAAGCAAAACTGGCTCGGCAGCAGAAGGTGGAGGTCAAACGTTCACCTGTTCGGTTTTAAACACCAGCCGTCACGTCCCAAATTTCCTACGCCCAAATGGCGTCAGGTAGGGGGGCTACGGTACAACAAGCGGCTGTTGCTTCTCCGGCGACAATGCAGAGAACAACGGAAGCTGCACCTAACATGCTAGCCATCTTGCTCGCAATCCAAGGGCAGATGGTTCAGCTGCAAAAGCAGGTGCAAGAACAGGCCAAGCGGGTGGACCAGATCTACGCGTTGCTGCCGGGCCTAACGCAACACATGCCGTAATGGGTACGCACATGGTGGAGCAAACTTTGAAGGTCCTTGCGGTGAATGTGAATTCATTGATTGGGATCGAACGAAGAGCCGCGATGTTTAAATTGCTACAAGACCAAACTCCTGATGCGCTTTTCGCTAGCGAAACCAAGCTAACCGATAAGCATAAACTGGAGTACAATAATTATATTGTTAGAAGAAGAAACCGGCCCAGATCCAAACGTGGAGGCGGTGTCGCGATCTTCATTAAATAAGGTATAAAATTTCACAGAGTGTACAAGGGGGTGTTGCGCAGGTTCCGGGTGTTGGAGGCAGTCGTCGTTTACATCCCGCTCCGCAGTGGAAAGCGGCTGTACTTGGCCTCTGTTTATGCACCTGAGGCTTCACAATCCACCCTATTCATTACAGAGCTCGACATGCTTTTTCGACTTCTGAGGCTGGAATCGGGGGAGAATTATTTTATAATCGGCGGGGATTTCAACGCTAGACATAGAGATTGGGGAAATAATTTGCCAAATACTAGAGGGAACCTACTACTCGATTGGTGGGGTCAGCACAATGTTATGTAGAGACTCGGTCTTAAAGCGACAGATAACCCGTCGTTTCCCAGAGGCGGGTCTTATTTGGATCTACTGCTGTACGACGAACGTATACGACTGACAGGTACGAATTTACAAACATTAAACTTTCTGCGCACATTCGTGTATGACAGCGACCATTGCGGTTTTAGCACCGAAATTACAGTTCCCAACGAAATTGCGGAATTGGAGGAGTTTGTCCAAAGATATTCTTACAACTACAGTAAGACTCGATGGACACTCTTCTCCGCAACCTTGACTAGAGCGCTCTCCTCGAACACGCTCCACCCACCGTCCAATAGGAATTTGTCAAACGAGGAGATCGACAATTACCTAAAACAAATGGACGAGACAATTAAACAAACTATGGACACTACAATACCGCGGTATCGACTTACAACTAACGAAGACCAGTTCCGCAATCTTACTATTGACGCACGGCACCGACAGAAGAGTAGACTTCTCACAAGACTCAAAACAGTTAACTGACAGACAAGACCCGGAGATTAGGTCACTGAAGTCGTCGATTAAAAATATTCAAACGTTAATAAAAGAGAATTACAGAATTTCTCTAAGTTTGTATTGGAACAACAAGGTTCGGGCTGTAAACACCAGCAACCCGAATATGTTCCCGCAAATAAATAAACTATTTCGGAGAAAAAATCAAAACGACCTTCAGTATCTTAAAATAGCCCGTACAACAGACAACGAACGGTTACTGACTGTTAAGTTTTCTATCTACTTTCTACTTTATATTTTAATTTGTTTTATAATATTTCTTCTAAATTCTAAACTTCCTATACTATGTGAAAACTTCTATTACTATATTAAATCTATCTGTTAATATTCTAGTACTTAGTCTTTATTCCTATGTTCTTATGTTCAATAAAATTCATTCTTTGTTAAGCCAGCATTGCAGTTGGAAGTAAAAATCTTTTTCTTCGAAGTAATTTCGATATAGCCTTGGTATCGAAATTAACACTGACAATAGCAGGTATTGATCCAAATGAGGCCGCTGATGATGACTACTTTTTTGTGATCGAGGATCCACAGGAGAAGGTTGAAGCCATAGGGGCGACCTTCCAGGAAGTATACAAGGCCATTGATATCATTGGCCCTAATTATGACCTGGACAATCGCGTCTTGGTGCACAACTGCTACATTCGAAATGAAATAGAGAATTGGCGATCCAACGGCTCTGGTTTCACCCGGTTTAGCGACGAAAATATGGCAAATAATGTCATTGCCAAAGACGGTGACCTACCCCCATTCATTTTGAAGGAAAAACTAAATGAGATCTTCGACACAATCAGGGCTAAGAAATCAGTGGAGACCGATGGTATTCCGAACATAGTGCTTCGACATCTTCCTCTAGAAACGGTTTTTTTACACCACCCTGTTTAATAATGCAATTAATAAATTGTTGACTTGGAGAAGGCCTTCGACACCGTATGGTTAGGGGGTCTTTTCTATAAGCTGACTAGGCTGGGGATCAGTAAAGCACTCTTGTACATTCTTTATAATATGCTAACCAACAGAGCAGTCGTTCGCAAATCTCTGGTGAGAATAGACGTCTTTCGGCTTCTCATAAAGTAAAAAAAAAAACAATAATTTAGTGGATAAACACAATTAATTACAACTTCATCAATTGTCTCGGTAGCCCATCGGTTAAGGGCGCCAGTCAACAAATAGTGGGACGCGGGTTCGAATCCCGAGTGAACTTGGAACTTTTTTTTTCTTGTTTTTATTTTTTTTTTTCCCTAAAATTGTGTAATATCAAAAACAATAAGAAAAAAAACAAAACAAAAAAACAAAAACCACGTGATGGATGGTGAAGAGCGCCCCGCTCTTCACATAACCGTGGCCAAAGCCAGCAAAAGGAGAAAGAGGTTGAATACCCCTCCTAATCTCTCCAAGAAAAAAATAAGTGCTGTTTCCACAGCTGAACAAGATAAAGAGGAGGGGGGCTCCAACAGCTTCGCCTCTCTGGCGTCATCTGAGTCGGAAGACGAAGATGACGAAATTAATCACATAAAAAGCAGCATACAAAAGCTGGAGCAAGATATGCTTGCTATTAAGCAGAGGCAAATTGCACGAAGGCAGAGGGAGCAATCAGAAGTAGAGAGCTCCCTAAAACAACAACAACAAGAGCAGAAACAGCAACTGCAGCAACAACAAAAACATCAGCAGCCGAAGCAACAACTGCAGCGAAAGCAACAGCGGCAAGAACACCAACAACAACAAAATCAACAACAGCAGCAGCAGCAACACCAACAACAACAACAACAGCAGCAGCAGCAGAAGAAGAAGAAAGAGAAGGTGCCTCCGATCAACACCTACAAACTGGAGGTAAGTGCAACCAAGGACCTGTGTAAGTTGGTCATTGGTAATAATTTTAATATAAAGAGATTGGGGAACGATCGCCATGCCATCCACTGTAATACAGTGGAGGGCTACGCAAAAGTGAAAGAGATCCTAAAAAAAACGACGACGGAGCACTACTCATACACACCGAAGTGTGAAAAGCGGCAATCGATGCTGCTGAAGGGGTTGGAACCGTCTTCTGATCCTGAGGAGATCCTGGCACTGCTCAAAGAGAAGGAGTGCGAAGGACTCAAGTTTGTGGGGGTAAAGCCATTTACCACAGCCAGAGCTAGGCGGGAGAAACGGAGTCTGCCGTTCTTCTTGGTGCAGTTCAGTCCCGAAAGCCGTCTGGATAGTCTAAGGAGTATCAATGTCCTAGACTACCAGGTGGTTCACTGGGAAAAACTAAAAATGAGCGAAGGCGTTATACAATGCGTTCGCTGCCAGAGGTTCGGGCACGCCGCGTCGAACTGCCAAATGCAGCCTCGATGCGTGAAGGGCGCTAAGAACCGCAGTTCCGTGGAGTGTGCTCTGGGTGTTGATGGAGCATCCGATAGGTCGCAGCTCTCGTACGTGTTATGTGGAAACGTGGGACACACCGCAAACTATCGGGGTTGTCCTAAGTTCGCTGACATTAAGAAAGCAAAACTGGCTTGGCAGCAGAAGGTGGAGGTCAAATGTTCACCTCTTAGATTTCAAACACCAGCCGTCACGTCCCAAATTTCCTACGCCCAAATGGCGTCAGGTAGGGGGGCTACGGTACAGCAAGCGACTGTTGCTTCTCCGGCGCCAATGCCGAGAACAACGGAAGCTGCACCTAATATGCTAGCCATCTTGCTCGCAATCCAAGGGCAGATGGCTCAGCTGCAAAAGCAGGTGCAAGAACAGGCCAAGCGGGTGGACCAGATTTACGCGCTGCTGCCGGGCCTAACGCAACACATGTCGTAATGGGTACGCACATGGTGGAGCAAACTTTGAAGGTCCTTGCGGTGAATGTTAATTCACTGATTAGGATCGAACGAAGAGCCGCGATGTTTAAATTGCTACAAGACCAAACTCCTGATGTGCTTTTCGCTAGCGAAACCAAGCTAACCGATGAGCACAAACTGGAGTACAATAATTATATTGTTAGAAGAAGAAATCGGCCCAGATCCAAACGTGGAGGCGGTGTCGCAATCTTCATTAAAGAAGGTATAAAATTTCACAGAGTGTACAAGGGCGTGTTGCGCAGGTTCCGGGTGTTGGAGAGCGGTCGTAGTTTACATCCCGCTCCGCAGTGGAAAGCGGCTATACTTGGCCTCTGTTTATGCACCTGAGGCTTCACAATCCACTCTATTCATTACACAGCTCGACACGCTTTTTCGACTTCTAAGGCTGGAATCAGGGGAGAATTATTTTATAATTGGCGGGGATTTCAACGCTAAACACAGAGATTAGGGAAATAATTTGCCAAATACTAGAGGAAACCTACTACTCGATTGGTGGGGGCAGCACGATGTCATGTACAGACTCGGTCTTAAAGCGACGGATAACCCGTCGTTTCCCAGAGGCGGGTCTTATTTGGATCTACTGCTGTACGACGAACGTATACGACTGACAGGTACGAATTTACAAACGCTAAACTGTCTGCGCACATTCGTGTATGACAGCGACCATTGCGGTTTTAGCACCGAAATTACAGTTCCCAACGAAATTGCGGAATTGGAGGAGTTTGTCCAAAGATATTCTTACAGCTACAGTAAGACTCGATGGACGCGCTTCTCCGCAACCTTGAACAGAGCGCTCTCCTCGAACACGCGCCACCCACCGTTCAATAGGAATTTGTCAAACGAGGAGATCGACAATTACCTAAAACAGATGGACGAGACAATTAAACAAACTATGGACACTACAATACCGCGGTATCGACGTACAACTAACGAAGACCTGTTCCGCAATCCTACTATTGACGAACTGCACCGACAGAAAAGTAGACTTCTGTCAAGACTCAAAAACTTGTACAGACAGTTAACCGACAGACAAGACCCGGAGATTTGGACACTGAAGTCGTCGATTAAAAATATTCAAACGCTAATAAAAGAGAATTACAGAATTTCTCTAAGTTTGTATTGGAACAACAAGGTTCGGGCTGTAAACACCAGCAACCCGAATATGTTCCCGCAAATAAATAAACTATTTCGGAGAAAAAATCAAAACGACCTTCAGTGTCTTAAAATAGCCCGGACGACGGACAACGAACGGTTACTGACAATAGCAGGTATTGATCCAAATGAGGCCGCTGATGATGACGACTTTTTTGTGATCGAGGATCCACAGGAGAAGGTTGAGGCCATAGGGGCGACTTTCCAGGAAGTATACAAGGCCACTGATACCACTGGCCCTAATTACGACCTGGACAATCGCGTCTTGGTGCACGACTTCTGCATTCGAAATGAAATAGGGAACTGGCGATCCGAGGGCTCTGGTTTCACCCGGTTCAGCGACGAAAATATGGCAAATAATGTCATGACCAGTGAGGGTTACCTACCCCCGTTCATTTCGAAGGAAGAACTCCGTGAGATCTTCGACACAATCAGGGCTAAGAAATCAGTGGGGACCGATGGTATTCCGAATATCGTGCTTCGACATCTTCCTCTAGAAGCGGTGGACATTTACACCACCCTGTTTAATAATGCAATAAATAATGCACATTATCCAGCGCATTGGAAAACGGCGGTGGTTCAACCTATCCCCAAAAAGGGGAAGGATATATCCAATCCGGCGAATCTCCGGTCGATAAGTCTCCTTCCGAATATCAGTAAGGTTTTTGAAAAGGTAATCAATAGAACTCTGTCTAGGTGGGTTGAGGACAAACATATAATTCCGGATAATCAATTCGGTTTTAAGGCGGGACATGATATCTCACATGCCGCGTCTAAACTGGTGTCCGATATCCAATGGAATAAAGGCAAAAACCAATGCACTGGTGCCTGCCTTGTTGACTTGGAGAAGGCCTTCGACACCGTATGGTTAGAGGGTCTTTTCTATAAGCTGACTCGGTTGGGGATCAGTAAACCACTCTTGTACATTCTCTATAATATGCAAACCAACAGACAGTTCATCGTGAAAAATGGTGATGTGACTTCTGTTGGAATATTTCAAATTAAAAATGGTCTTCAGCAAGGCGCGGTCAATTCGCTGATTCTATTTAACATTTATACAAGCGACTTGATAAGTTCACTTTCCCATACTATTGCGTACGCAGACGATTTGGTAGCGTACAGAACAGGTCCAAAAATCGAGGTCATTAATACTCTCTTGCAGCGTGACTTCGATAAGGTAAGACGATTTTGCGATGACTGGAAGTTGAAAATCAACTTTCAGAAGTCGGAAACCATTCTCTTTAGGACGCCGTTGTCTGGAGCCTCTAGGGATACAAGAAAAAATTGGCGAAAGTTCTCTATCGTTGGACAACACGGACAACCTCTTGCCTGTCGAAATGTAGTCAGATACCTTGGAATCTGGCTAGATCAGTTTCTGTATTTTGGCAACAATGTAGATGCTGCTCTGGCCAGAGCCAAAGGTGCTTTTGCCCTTACAAAGAGACTGTTTTATAACAGCCAACTCGATGCGAGGGTGAAGATTATCTTCTACATGGCCCTTATCGGGCCCATGCTTGTATTTGGATGTCCCGTGTGGTTTAAAGTGAGAGCAAGTTCATTGGAAAAGATTCGGGTGTTTGAGAGGGCTTGTCTTAGGACTTGTCTTCGCTTGTTCAGAACACCAGAGTCGGAGTACAAGAAATTTTATCCTAATGAGGTCCTTTACAATAGGGCGAACCTAATACGAGTGGACAACTTCGTAATTAAGCTGACTCGAAGGCACATTGCAAGAGTAATGACCTCGATGAATAACCTGATATCTGGGGCTTACTACCCCAATTACCTTTACCACGAGAGTGTGCGATCTGACGGCTTCGTTCCACCGGAAGCATTCCTCTACCTAGATCAGAAAGGGTTGATCCAGGATATATCAGCGGTCCCGTTAATCTTCCATGTCGCTCGGACAGCTGGGGACAGGCGACTCAACTACAACAGAGACGTCGCACATGGCAGTTTGGATCGACTCAGGTTCAGTAGGGCGGTGGGGAATCGCGATAAGAGGGATGTCGTTCGGCAGCAACAGCATTTCTGGTGGTTGAATGATGGAGAAGATGCTTCGTCGTCGTTTCCGTCAATTACGGACCAGCTTCACTAATGAGGCAGAGCTGACCAATCTATTTGCCCAGTAAATAGCGATGGCCAGCTTACATAGGTTTAGGTTAGCATTTAAGAAACAGATACATATATCAATGTATACAAAGGTGTATACTGATATATGTATATGATTGTGTATAATGTCTATGTGTGTTTATGTGTGTATTGTGCATTTAGGTTAGGTAGGCTAAGGTTTATTTTAAGTTAGATACTAAGTTTTTATAAAAAATCCTTACGCTTAGTTTTTGTAATCAAATTTTTTCTTAGCCTTAAGTATCGAAAATAAGTATTTATAAATAAAATGTAAATGCAGTCGAAAGACATAGATATAAGTATTCAGAGTAGCTTAGAGTGCCTGTGTGGAGCCAGTAAGTTAGTATAAGTTTGTTAAGTAATTTTAAGCTAGCATTTAAGCATTTTTTGTTAGTATGTAAGAGTTATTGATTAGAAAATAAAATGCGTTTAAAACTAAACTAAAACTAAGCCAACCAACAGAGAGTTCATCATGAAAAATGGTGATGTGACTTCTGTTGGAATATTTCAAATTAAAAATGGCCTTCAGCAAGGCGCGGTCAATTCGCCGATCCTATTCAACATTTTTACAAGCGACTTAATAGGTTCACTTCCCCATACTATTGCGTACGCAGACGATTTGATAGCGTACAGAACAGGTCCAAAAATCGAGGTTATTAATACTCTCTTATAGCGTGACTTCGATAAGATAAGTGATGACTGGAAGTTGAAAATCAACTTTCAGAAGTCGAAAACCATTCTCTTTAGGACGCCGTTGTCTGGAGCCTCTAGGGATACCAGAAAAAATTGGCGAAAGTTCTCGATCATTGGACAATGCGGGCAGCCTCTTGCCTGTCGAAATGTAGTCAGATACCTTGGGATTTGGCTAGATCAGTTTCTGTATTTTAACAAAAATGTAGATGCTGCTCTGGCCAGAGCTAAAGGTGCTTTTGCCCTTACAAAGAGACTGTTTTATAGCAGCCAACTCGATGCGAGGGTAAAGGTAATTTGCTACATGGCCCTTATCAGCCCCATGCTGGTATTTGGTTGTCCCGTGTGGTTCAATGTTCAAGCTTAATGGAAAAGATTCGGGTGTTTGAGAGGGCTTCCCTTAGGGCTTGTCTTCGCTTGTACAGAACACCAGAGTCGGAGTACAAGAAATTTTATCCTAATGAGATGCTTTACAACAGGGCGAACCTAATACGAGTGGACAACTTCGTAATTAAGCTGACTCGAATGCACATTGCAAAAGCAATGACCTCGACGAATAACCTGATATCTGGGGCTTTCTACCCCAATTACCTTTACCATGAGAGTGTGCGCTCTGACGGCTTCGTTCCACCGGAAGCATTCCTCTACCTAGATCAGATAGGGTTGATCCAGGATAGACCAGCGGTGCCGTTAATCTTCCATGTCGCTCGGACAGCTGGGGACAGGCGACTCAACTACAAGTGTGGTTCGCCTCAGGTTCAGTAGGGCGGTAGGGAATCGCGATAAGAGGGATGTCGATCGGCAGCACCAGCATTTCTGGTGGTTGCATGATGGAGAAGATGTTTCGTCGTCGTTTCCGTCAATTACGGACCGGCCTCACTAATGAGGCAGAGCTGACCAATCTGTTTTCTCTGTAAACAGCGATGGCCAGCTTACATAGGTTTAGGTTAGCATTTAAGAAACGTAAACATATATCAGTGTATACAAAGGTATATACTGATATATGTATATGATTGTGTATAATATCTATATCTATATGTTTATGTGTGTATTGTGTATATAGGTTAGTTAGGCTAAGGTTTATTTTAAGTTAGATATTAAGTTTTTATAAAAAATAAAAAATTATGTGCTTATGCTAAGTTTTTGTTAGCAAATTTTTTTCTTAGCTCTAAGTATAGTAAATAAATATTAGTAAAGAAAATGTACATAAAGTCGAAAAGCATAGTTATTAGAATTTAGAGTAGCTTAGAGCGCCTGTGTGAGGCCAGTAAGTTAGTATAAGATTGTTAAGTAATTTTAAGCTAGCATTTAAGCATTTTCGTTAGTATGTAAGAGTTAATGATTAAGAAAATAAAATGCTTTAAAACTGAAAAAAAAAAAAAAAAAACAAACGCAATATTGTTTTCATACATTGCTCTTAGAGTATGAATGACTTTACTCGAGATCCCCATTTTGTACAGTTTGTAAAATAGTGCTTCACGTCAACAAAGAACGCGTACAATTTTTTATCGTTCTTTTTATAAATTTCTGCAATATTAGTAAGAACAAATATTTGGTCGACACTGGAATAGTTTTCTCTGAAGCCTGCCTGAAATTCTGACAAAATCTCGTTACTTTTAACCCACTGAGCTAGTCTGTTATATACTAGTACAGCAAAAAGCTTAGCTGACGTGTTCGAAAAAGGTATTCCTCTATAATTATTTAGATCGTTGCAGTCTCCTTCTTTATGTAGTGGATATATTATTGCTTTTTTAAAACTTTCCGGTATATTTGTCGACTCATATATTCGATTGTATTCTAACGTGAGCGCATATACGAATTCAGGAGTACAGTTCTTATAAAACTCATAATACGGTCTTCTCCTGGCGCTTTTCTACTTTTTGAATTATCGATTACTTTCCGTACTTCTCGAATTGAAAATGGTGCATACAGAAAATCGTTTGTAAAAAGAGGAGCTACATACTGGAATAAAGCGGAACTTTGTGTGGTGTTGAGAAAGCTGCGAAAGTGTTCTCTCAAAAGTGAGGCTTTTAACTTGTATTTGTTTGTCCATTTACGTACTTTACCGCTCTCCAAAACTCAGCGGATGATCTTGAGTTATTGACAACAGCAATCTTTTTGTGTTCGTAAGCTATCTTTTTTGAGTAACACAAGTGTTTAAAGTCCTTGTTTGCTTCGCTGTATATAGCTCTAAAAATGTCGGTGTTCTGTTCTTGGAACAATTTTAAAAAGGCAAAAGACCTGCATCTAGCATTATTACACTCTATGCCGAACCGTCTTTGCTTGTAGGGGCTTTTAATATCCTGCGGTTTGAACGGTGGGACTGCAGTTTTAATAACATTCGTCAAGGTCTCAATATTTAACGGAGTGTTTGAGTCGTATAAACGCTCTAGGTGGAGATATATGTTATTCTGGAAGCGTAGGCATTTTTTCGTTCCAAATCAGTTTTGGTAATAATTTTAGTTGGGTGGTGTTGGTTTAATTTGATGAACCGGTTACGATGCATTTAATTTCGAGGGGCATGTGATCTAAAAGTGTTCCACACCTACTCGAAAATCGGCTACAAGTTGTTTCCAAGTTCCGGAGATAAAACAGTAGTCCTGATGATGACCCTGATCATCCAGTGAGAGGTTTTGAACTGCGATGCATAAGGGAGAATGAAGTTGCAAAATGTATTGCAGTAATTAAATCAAATGCTATGGGTGAAGATGGGATACCACTTCGCTTTATAAAACTGATTTTGCCTTACATTCTATCACATATAACCCATATAATTAACCACTGCATAACAAAGTCCACTTTCCCCAAGTCCTGGAAAATAGCTCGTGTGGTACCAGTCGCGAAAAAAAATACCCCGATCTCTGCAGCTGATTTTAGGCCTGTAAGTATTTTACCATGCTTGTTAAAGGTCTTTGAGAAACTCATAGCACGGCAACTTCTGGATTACTTATCTCTTAATGGCCTTTTGTATGGGGGACAATCCGGTTTAAGATCCAACCACAGTTGCTCTACTGCATTGGTTAATATTTTGGAGGACATAAGACAAGAGTTCGATAAGGGATGTGTTACCCTTCTTTTCTTGCTTGATTTCTCGAAGGCTTTTGACAAGGTGAACCACAATATCCTTTGCTGGAAATTAAAAAAATCGCTTCGGCTTTGATAATAGTGCAGTGCAACTTTTTGAAGGCTTTCTTTCCGATAGATTTCAAAAAGTTGCGATATATGATTTTTGTTCAACTCTTCTACCGGTGAAGCAGGGTGTACCTCAAGGGTTAATCCTTGGCCCTTTAATATTTTCTTTGTTCATAAATGACTTGCCATCTGTCTGTTCTCATACCTCGGTACATCTATATGCTGATGATGTCCAGCTATATTTTGTCTAAGCCATATAAAAACACTGCTGAACTGGTTAACCATTTAAATAAGGACAATTTCGAACAAAAAGCTAGCACTAAATACCTTACCTGATGTCTTACTTTCTGGGAATAAATTAAATGTGGTTCATACTGTAACTAGTTTGGGATTTATTACTAATTAAAACTTATCAGGATATGATCATACAAACTATACAATAAGAAGAATTTATGGATGTATTCGCAAGTTTTGGGTAACTGCGAGCTTTACTCCGGTCAGCACCTGACGAGAGCTTGTAATAAGTCTTATTTTGCCCTTAATCACCTATGCTGAAGTTGTATACTGCAATATCGACTCCTTGTCCCAACACAAGTTGCAAATAGCATTAAATGATTCCGTAAGATATGTTCATGGATTACGCAGGTAAGAACACATTTCACAACATACTAAAAGCTTGTTGGGTACAACCTTCAAGCATTACATTGATGCCAGAAATTGTATTTTCTTACATAATATCATAATAAATAAGACTCCTGTGTATTTTTATGAAAAGATTAATTTTTCACGATCTCCTAGAACCTTAACTTTGATCCCATCATGTCATAATTATCTCAATTCGTCCCGTTTATTCTTTATTCACGCTATTAAATTGTGGAATTCTTTGCCTATAAGTATCAGATCTAACATATATCTAATGCCACTCGCTTCAAAAGTGCAATATTTCTTCATTTCTCTTCTCTACCCTAAACTCTAAACCTCATATTCTATTTCCCACTTCTTGTTTTTTTCTATTCCCTCCAAATAACTGTCTGTAGTTCTAGTTTTAAGATCTGCAAAATACATTTATAATTTTACTTTTTAAAAATATTGTATTTTTATGAAATTAAATCAATTGCTTAATGTATGAAGTCTGAGTACTATAAAAGATATTTATCTTAATGTACTTTTAACAAGATATTATTATAATAAATAAATTGAATTGAATTTGATATAAGGAGCGACCTCTTGGATATAGACCCATAACATAAGAAGAAGTAAGGCTCTGGTTGGATCAGAGCAAGTACCGCAAAGCGCCGGGGACTGACGGGATACCAGTTGTATTCTACAAAAATGTGAATTATGATCTTTTAGAAATGCCCACTAAGGCATTCAAGCGAATTTTTGAAACAGGAATCATGCCAATCAGCTTCCCACAGAGTGCGATCTTCCCAGTCCTTAAAAAGGGGGAACCCAACCAGGTAGGAAACTACAGTGACATATTTTTTTTAAACTCTACTCTAGAAACATTAGTGGGTGACAAGCCGTTTTCAGTATTTTATCTCGGAAAATAGTTTTTTTTAGTGACTTTTAGGCAGGTTTTCATAACAATTACTCAACAATAGATTAAATATTTATTCTTACCACGATAACGCAGGGTTAAAAAAAACTTTATGCGTTCTTCGTCGACCTCAAAGCGGCCTTCGATACAGTTGACAGGAGTGTACATTATATAAATTGTATAATGTTGGTCTATGAACAAAATTCAGAGAACTAATTGAAAAGGAAGAAATTTCTTCCGCTGTTTGGGACGGTAATCACCTTTCGAATTCCTTCGAAACTATTATAGGTGTAAAACAGGGATGCAAGCATTTGTGAGTTTATCGACTACATTTCGGAATACCTTTGTGGCGGTGTCAGGATCGGCGGGACTGTCATAACAATTTTAATGTATGCAGATTATTTGATGTTACTTGCGGACTCACCGGAAAGCTTACAGAGAATGATATATCAGCTACAAAAATATTGTCAGGAGTGGAGATTAGAGAACAACGCTTCTAAATCTAAAACAATGATTTTTAGAAAAGTGAGGGCGGGGGAGGGGGTATACAAAAATCAGTGCAGCTTGGAAAAATTGCCTGGAAGATCAACATATATCAATGAACTTAAATATCAGATATTTCAGGCAGTTTCTAAATTAATAATGTTATATGGAGCCCAAGTGTGGAGTTGTATACCTTATGATACAGTAAAAAAACTACTTCGCTTTTTCTTAAAGCTAGTGTTCAAATTACCCAATGTACACCAAATTACATCTTATTAGTTGAAACCGGTCTACCTCCTTTTTTGTAGAAATATTGAAGATTCATTTCAACTACATTTTAAGAATCATGTCTTTGGACGGATAAAGGTTAATTAAATATATAGTAAATTATGTTAGAGGCGAAAATATTGTTTTATGAGGAATGGAAGTTACTAGCAGAGTTCTATCGATACACCTTGAGAATAAGTACTGGAAACATTACTCAATGGAATGAACAGTTTTATGATTTACCTTCGACGGTTGATGAGAAATATATGCAAATTTAAACCACAATCTGTGTGAAAACAATTACTTTAACGAAAGGTACTCTAAAGATACAATAACAGTTTTCAAGATATGAGATAAAATTACTCGTAAACTTTATTGCGCATAGAGATCGTTTGCTCTATGTGCAATTTACGCGAGAAGGAGAACATTTATCACTTCTTGGGTAGGTGCCTTGTACTAAGTACGTGAGTACAGACGCCAGTTTTTTTGGGAAACAAGTTTTGGATGAATTGGAGATGAGACACATTGTGAATGGCGGTGACCGCACAAGTATTATCGAAAAACTTAAAAATGTAGAAGGCGATAATTGAAGAGTCTTCTAAAATATTTAAACCTCGTCAGACTCGGACAGACGGCTTTAAATATTGTCTTAAAATAATTGTATTAAACTTTTTGTAAATGAATTGAAAATTAAAAACTATAAAACATCTATCTATCATAACAGCTTTTTCGGGTTAAATTGTAAATAAAAGTACGGTGTAAATTGTCATTTGTATACGATCATACGTGGGTCGTTTGGATAGAGAAAATTCTGAGGATATCTAAAACTAATATCCAGTAACAATTTCGACGTCTACAGTTGAAATCACTCTCAAGTAAATATGTATCATTTTTTGTTACAAGTTTTCTTAAGTCACCTTTAAAGAAACTAACCTTTTGTGCGTTAAAAGCTTTACCAGGGAAATAAAGAGACATAATTTTGAATTTAGTGTTATGTCAATCCAATACCAGTTGTTTCGAAAATATTGGTTTTGACATTTTGTACTAACTTATGGACTAAATCTATTTTGACAATGATGGCAACGATACCTCTTACATTGTCATCCTTACGATCTAATATATAACAGTGAGAATTATTGTGTAAAAAGGAAATATTATTATTTAGTCATGTCTCATACACAGGACATACGAGTATATCAATATCATTAACACTGAGAAATTTGAAAAGCTCAGAATATTTATTTCGAATACTACTGGCATTCCAACATACTCGTATATCCTTAAGGGAGTTGAATTTACATGATTTTACGACTATCAATATTTTGTCGCAAGCATATATATAACATTAAGTAGTTAAAATTTTGATTTACATATACTTAGTTCAGTTATCATATCCATGGTAAGAGAACATAGTTCATCTTGAGTGAAGAGATCCGGGCTAATTGATGTTAGCTTTTTGGTTGTATACGGTTGCATTTTGGGTTCATTGTAGTGCTTGTTCATGTGCTTGAACAGCAGCTGAAGATCTTAATAGTAGATATAGGATATACATATATTCTGTCTTGGGATGGACGGAAAGTTGAAGTCGGTTGCGCTCAAGAAATTTGTCGATTTTTTGATTGAGCGTTATTGTCTTGTTAGATTGTTAGTGCTAGATTTATTTTGAAATTTCTATCGCTTCTTATCTTTATGGATTTTACTCTTCGGAGACAATTGATGTTAGTAGATTTGTGATTTTCCTGACAATTAGCATATTTCGAATTTCTGGTAGCTGTACGTTCAACATTCTTATGTGGTTGTGAGCAATATGCGCAATATGTTTTAATACTGCAGTTCCTCTTGCCATGGTCATATATTTGGCAATTATGGCATTGAATGTTTCGTTTGAACTACCAACGGACTTGAGTGTAGAGAACGTGACGTATGTTTTTCCTTAAGTTAACAATTTTTACACGTTGGGTTTCCCGGATTTCAATATAAAACACTTCTGTATAGTGGTCATATATTTTTGTAACCATTTTAATGTGCTTACATTGTAGTCCTAGTTTACATAATTCTGCCTTGAGAATAACGATATTTACCCCATTTAAACCAAAGAGAATTACTGCGAACGATCTGTCGCCTTTGAAGTCGTCTGTAAAATTTCACCAGCGTCCCGTGAACATTGGCTTGTAATGGTTGCCAGTAATTGCTATTGAAGATGTCTCCTTGCATTGACACTATTTGTATTTTCTTGACTGAAGATTAAGGATCTTGTTTTTGATAAGGCTTCCTATACGTTTCTGAATTTTTAGATCATTCCAACACGTTAGAGAAAGAAAGGGAAGTCTTGCTCTAATCAGAGCGCGGCGATAACTTTTTTTTTGTGGTACACAGGACGACAGAGAACATTATTTGCAGAATTTATTTTCTCCGTTTTTTTAAGTTTTCACTCTGTTTTTTTTATGTCAGTTGTTTTCCAAAGATGACTTGATAATAGCGCTTATTTTCAATATTCGTGCAAATTACACTAAAAATTTAATCTATACTCAAAGCTAATTATCGGAGTTAACTCGAATGGCAACTATGTTTCTAGAATTAGTTTTCCATGATAGTGATAATTTGAAGAACCAAAACATGTGACACTTTTCGAGCAAATACTCGTAAACTACCATCGCTGCCAAATTATCCCAATGTTAATAGTTAACACCGATAAAAATTTTTTTTTTGGGCTTCGAAAATTACATAAGCGCTTATACAGATGCCAAAAAACACACCTAATGTAGCTTACAAGTAACTCATATATTTTTTTCGTTAAACTTATAAAAATTATTTTAAATATAACTAATACTAATCCAGGTTGCGGAAAAGATGGTAATCCGTTGGAGAAATATCAGGAGAGTACGGTGGATGTGGAAGAATTTCAAATCCCAACTACAACAGTTTTTGCACCATTACTTGTGGGGTATGGGGTCTAGCATTGTTATACTATAGGAACCGACCCTGCCTATTAACCAACGCAGGTTCCTTTTCAGCCAATTTGGGATACCATATGTCGACTTCCTCACAATATTTGATAGCGTTTATCGTTTCTCCTGGTTGAAGAAATGAAAAGTGGATTGGTCCACCAAATTGTCACAGTAAACTTTTTTTGGGTGAAGATCGGGCTGTGGGGTGTGTTTTAGTTTTTCATCTGCATTCAACTACTGCCCAGAAAATTTAATGTACTGGCACAGATGTTCACTAGAGAACTTCTTATTTCCGACTGAGTGAAAATCGGTACACCTAATACATTCAGTCAAACAAGGCAGTCTGTTTTACAAATAGTGTGGATATCAAATAACTATTGTTATTCAATTCATTATACTGTAACATTTATGTGAGTGCTTATCTGGATACACATATGGTATGTATGCTTACGCGAGAAAGTTCATTCTGTATAGAAAAGGACGCTTCATAAATATCACGTACTAATAAGTTTCCATTGACGCAAACTTATGCAGACTATTGAACGAAACCAATAACTTTACCAATAGCCCTTACGCCTTCAACTCCGAATGCATTCAAAATTAAATAATTGAAAAAATTACTTTTAGCAAATGCTTAGGCTTAAGAAGAACTTAGCATTCAAGTCATACCGACTATGCATGTGTTTTTCGGAAAATGGGACAGAAAGAGAAAGAACGATGTTTGGGCTCTGTGGCTATTTCGCTCCATGAGTGGCATCCAACATAATATAATGGGGAGACACTGCCCATGCTGGTATTTGGTTGTCCCGTGTGGTTCAATGTACGAGCAAGCTTAATGGAAAAGATTCGGGTGTTTGAGAGGGCCTGCCTTAGGGCTTGTCTTCGCTTGTACAGAACACCAGAGTCGGAGTACAAGAAATTTTATCCTAATGAGGTCCTTTACAATAGGGCGAACCTAATACGAGTGGACAACTTCGTAATTAAGCTGACTCGAAGGCACATTGCAAGAGCAATGACCTCGATGAATAACCTGATATCTGGGGCTTACTACCCCAATTACCTTTACCACGAGAGTGTGCGATCTGACGGCTTCGTTCCACCGGAAGCATTCCTCTACCTAGATCAGATAGGGTTGATCCAGGATAGATCAGCGGTGCCGTTAATCTTCCATGTCGCTCGGACAGCTGGGGACAGGCGACTCAACTACAGCAGAGACGTCGCACACGGCAGTGTGGATCGCCTCAGGTTCAGTAGGGCGGTGGGGAATCGCGATAAGAGGGATGTCGTTCGGCAGCACCAGCATTTCTGGTGGTTGAATGATGGGGAAGATGTTTCGTCGTCGTTTCCGTCAATTACGGACCAGCCTCACTAATGAGGCAGAGCTGACCAATCCGTTTTCTCTGTGAATAGCGATGGCCAGCTTGCATAGGTTTAGGTTAGCATTTAAGAAACATATACATATATCAGTGTATACAAAGGTGTATACTGATATATGTATATGATTGTGTATAACGTCTATGTGTTTATGTGTGTATTGTACATTTAGTTTAGGTAGGCTAAGGTTTATTTTAAGTTAGATACTAAGTTTTTATTAAAAAAAAAAAAAAAGTCCATATGCTAAGTTTTGTTAACAATTTTTTTTCTTAGCTTTAAGTATAGAAAATAAATATCCATAAAGAAAATGTAAATGAGGTCGAAAGACATAGATATAAGAATTTAGATTAGCTTAGAGTACCTGTGTGGGGCCAGTAAGTTAGTATAAGATTGTTAAGTAATTGTAAGCTAGCATTTAAGCATTTTTTGTTAGTATGTAAGAGTTATTGATTAGAAAATAAAATGCGTTTAAAACTAAACTAAAAAATGGGGAGACACTAAATTATTAGTGTAAATTGACTTGATGTTGTATTTAGGCATCCATTCATCTCAAAAGATTTTAGTTGCCTGAAAAAAAGTCTTTCGGTCACGGCTGGTATTGAACCGCGAACCCTTCGAATGGGAAGCTAATACACTACCATTTGAGCCACAGCCACCCACAAAGCTTCTAGCTTTCTTTGCTCAGTGTATATGGTTTATCTTGAACTTAATATATTTTTCGGTCCAAAATAAGTACAATCAGCTCTCTAATCGATTCTACTCGTATCTGGTGTGCAGGTGGTCAGTTTCTAAATTTGATTCCACCTACAGTAAACATTTATCTATTGTCATCTCTTCCTTTAAAAAAATAAAATTAGGAAAAGTCTATTTGAAGCATATGTACATACATATGTATGTACATACATGCTTTGAGAAAGGATGAATTTTTGTTTTCGTTTCCCATCTGGGTAAATGCATCTTTGGCCACTTGGTCCTACGTGTTTAATTTTTCTGCTCATATACAATAGTTTGCGGTACTGTAGAAAAGGAAAACGCCAGCCAAAAGCGTTTTCGGAAATTACTTATGCGGATCCCGTTCGAAAAGGGGCTTTTAGTTGTATGATAGTAACAATCCTTGCTATGTAGTGCCATACGTACAGTCATACATATTTTGTATTGGCTATATAGAGGGTACTAGATGAAGTGAGAATCACTTGTGATAACAGCTCGCAGGGGTTTTCTATTTATTGACGTCTTCTCGCTGACACAAAGAGATGATGGAGAGGTCGCAGAAAACAAACTGCGAATACGTGACAAAATCATCTAAGCAAGGCATGCAAGCAGTGAAATGTAATGTACCCATGCTACCCGCAAAAAGTAGCGATGGTGATTCTAAGTAGATAGACACATCTATACTTGCTCAATATTCCAGTACATTTGTGAAAGAAAATGTGTAAATATATCATACATATATATATATATATATTCTTTGGTAAAACAAACTTATTGCCTCCTTATTGGTATTGATATTAATTCTTCTCATTTGTATTCGATAGAAAGAAAATATTACCTTAAATCGTGTGTATCATCAGCTGTTGCTGGGATAACAACTTATTTTCTATATGTAATTTAAAATTGAGTTATCAAATCACGTTATCAGAAGAATATACTTTGAACAAAATCTTTGTATTACCACATACATACGTGTGTAGTGTATATATATGTTTTGTCTTCAGCATTTTAACATAATGTTATAAATTTCATTACATATCCAAATTGAGGTATATTGTTTTTTTACGTTTTTCACTATGTTACTGCATGCCGTCATACGGAATGAATGCCATAGCAAGCAAATGTATCATTATAGTGGCCACAAGAAAAGCATTTTTCATTACTCAAGCAATTAATTTTTTAAATTGCTTAACTTGGACTGATTTAAAGTTAACAATGTCTATTCAAAAATTCAATGTTGACCAAAACGACTGACACATATTAAAAGTCCAGTTAGGACAGTTTGTCATTGTCAATAAAATAGGCGTGAAAAAGTGAAGAAAAAGGCAATTTCAATAAATACGATGTTAGAAGAATCGGTTAACAATTTGATTCAACCCATTAAAATGGGAATGGCTACACTAGCAGAGTTTAGTAAAGCATTGAATAATCATCTTAAGCCTACAATTTTTGGATTAGCAAGGCGTGCCTTAACTGACGTTTCCTAAAGCAATTAAAATTATTTATGCAGTGGACTGCGTCCAACATCAATTCAAGGTTGACATAAACATCAAACGAGAACCAAAGTCATTTCATGTCATACATACATACGGGGCAGGAGTGGCAAAAGAACAGAATTAGACAAATGGTAATGAGATCCAGGTTGTCTCATCAGCAGCAGCATAGACAAAAACAACCATCAACGCCTAAGTGGAGGACTGATATAAGAACTATCGGTGCATAAGTTGTAGCAATAGTTGGAATTCGCAACGAATTTATCCAAGGAAATTTATTACTTACAATACTATCTGCATGATTTCAGGTATGTCTGTAGCGATCTAACGAGGAATTCTTATAGAAAACGCAAACACTTCTGATTAAGACATTTTAATTCAGAAAATATTATCAAATGCAAATAGAAACTGATTTTTTGATTGTACAAATCTTCTTAGTGCTCGCATATCGCCTTTTTTCTGATCATCTTGAGGTCGACTTCTTTCTTCTGATTCATCATCATTTCTTTTCCCCAGCTTTTTGTTCATTCTTTTTTCTTCCTTTTTTTAAGATTATTTTTCTTGCAGCTTTAAATATAACGAGTCGATATCGACTAAGTATGGCTTTGTTAACCACACATGTCTGTTCTATTGTACTTATCATGGAACCGAACAAACTTATTGAAATATAAGTTCCCGTAATGTGAATATGAAGTAAGTCAAAGCTGGAAATATTTCGGCGATTTTGTTAAACATGCAATGCGATCAGTTTGAATAGCATGCTTTAGATGAATCTAACTTAGTTTTCAACAATATAATGACAAAAAATAGGATCTCTAAGTGTTGTAGATGTTCTGTACAATAATGCGTGCAAAAATATTGAAGCTGTTGTTGTCAAAAATGGTGGTGTTACATGAGTAAATTTTTAAATGAATTTTATTAAAAGTGTGTGCAATAACTGAAAAGTTATTGTATTATTTAATGGAAATTAGTACATTTATTTATAAACCACCTCAAATTCCCTTAGCATTGGACGAAAATGATGAGCTTGAGACTGAAAAGCTGGTTAGACTGTTGGAGTGTTAGAGACTGTAAAGCTCATTGAGTGCGGAATTCCAGTCTTTTTAATTTAAAAAAAAATTAAATGCACATTTCTTCGTAACTTAAATCAGCATCAACCCTCAATAATTATATGAATTGAAATATATCAATATACACAGTTCAGCTGGTATAACTCCCGTACTTCTGAAGGGTTATTTTTCCACGCTGGTAGAACCACTGCGTAAGCTTTTTCATTAGTCCTACTCTTCAAGATGCTTGACGAGAAGAATACATTTGTCTAGCCCATCCTTGAAAAATGCGAAACTTCTTTTCTCTCCTCCTACAGACCCATTGCACTTATGTCCCTTCTGTCCAAGGACGTAGAAACGTTGAAAAAACCGTCATCCTGACGACAGTACTCTCTGCTTTTCATATTCGTTCCTGGACTCACATACCTCCTCTTCGGCTATAGAACGGAAACGGCACTGTATGTTAAGCTCATTGAATTCTGATATTAACGGCATAACTAATTGGGGCCATAGATAATGGAAAAAAACTGGAACCACTAACGGTGCTGCCAAAATACAATGATGCTGCCTCTAAAGCGAAATTTAGCCATTATCTATGAATGGCATTCGCATCATCGAAAGCGAAAAACTTTCAATTCTCGGTGTGTGTGTCAATACAATACGTAACGAATAGTGCAAAATGCATCTAATCAGGACCCGCTGCTTGTTCGTTCAAACGTGCATCAAATTTAATTCATACCTTCCACATACTATGTTCCGTTTTCGCTTTTCTAAGCGATTACGTGACTACAAAGCCAGGATTATGTTTTTAAATTTTTTCTGTCATTAGCCCCTATCTGTCGGCTTTTTAATATCATGTACTAACTGTCAAACTTTCTAAGTGTTTGTAATTGCCTAGTTATATTTGTTGAACAATTTCTTTTCTTTTAGTTCAATATTACATTCAGGGGTAGTTTTCTTATTTACTGAACAAATATAAAATACGAGGTATTTAACATACCTTGTATTTACACATTTCACTTGTGTTCTATTTTATTGAAGAGAAAAATAATGGCAGATCAGACATGGCAACCATTATTAATTCAAACACTCCTACTTCTGTTAGTTTTTGCTGCGCGCTTTATGGCCTTGCGTACGATACGCTCCAGGGTGATTATGTCCGAACCAGAAACTTTTCTCATTAAAAAACTTTTCACGAGATGAGGAAAAGTTGTGTGCTGTGCTCCCTTGGAAAATAACCCACTATCGACCATGCTAACTGCTAACATATCACACTTAACACCATCGAAATGCGTAAATGTATTAGCTGATACAAATTAAACCAAAAATCAAGAAGTGGGTTTTAGATGGATTTACTTTTGATCATTGTTTTTGCAATTTTAAGTATATACCGGCATATATTACGATGTATACACAGAAAAACACATTTTGATTGTGTAGGCTTAATAACTTTGATAGCTTTACTGAAAACTGGGCTATATTCTTGTGCATTCAAATACAATAACCTATTAATCTACACAGTAGGTGGGTACTCTGCAGATAAAATAATGTATTTATTTTAATATTGTAGTGCGCTTTTGTATTGCATATACATACAAAATGTATGTACGAATATATCCATGATTTTTCGGCTCTTAAACCAATTTGAACAAGTTTGAATGGATAGGCACATTATCACGGCATTATATTTCGGTGTAGTTTTTTTTATCAATATTATGGAGAATGTGTGTGATATACACATTATCTAGATATATTCAAAGATTTAGCTGCGCTCACTCACGCTAATCAGATAATTTTCAGATTACTACAGGTCAGGCGAGGTAATATAGAAAATTGGCATTCAGACATTCTAAAGAACTATCAGGATACCAAATGAGTGATTGGGTTCTTCACCGGGTATAAAATGAATAGATGAAGAAAAGAGAAAGTCGGAGAAAGTTTTTCATGTATATTTACGCATATCAGCGACAAATAGATAGTATAAAAGTTTGGCGATATGGAAGTTCACCTGCATGAATACATTTCCCAGCGAAGGACTTTGAGTGAATAGAACTATTCGTACCAGAGCTCAATGATTCCGCGGGTGAGAAATATGAAGTTTAAAAACAAAAACCGTATTTCAGCATAGGTTTAATTCAGAAAAGATATAGCGCGAATTGATATACGAGTACTATGCTATCAGATATGTATCTAAGTGGCGATAGAGGGCGACTTTTCTGTTTCACTTATGTTGGATACAATACGAGTAAATATAATTTAATAAATTCTCATAGAATTCTGTGGCACGTTTGCATTATCTTCAATTGTTCATAGGTGTTGAATCAACTGGACGACCGGATAGCTGTCTGTGGGAAACGAACTGTACTTTGACTGAACTTGTTCATATTGGTGAAGCTGTAGGTATGACTGTTATACCGGTTTCTTTACTTCTTGTATTTTTGCATTATCGTATTATGGCTATGATTTGAAATAGAATGATGAAAGTTGTGTAATTGATAAACTGGTGGACATCTTTTTCTGTTTCAATGAGGTTGATCCGTTTTGTATTATTCATGCGGAGTTCCTTCATAAGCTTGATGGATAAATCTTCCTCAATATCGGTACCTTCAGAATATTCATTAAATATGGGTGGCAGAGCGTGGGTGGTTGTTACTTCCTCTGAGATAAATTTTGTGTTTTTGATTTCAATGGTTGTGTTCTGGAATTTTATTAGGTAAGATCCCTTATGATGCTGGTTAGTACTGTTTATGTTGATGTTGCCCTCAAATTCATTTAACAGAATGTTGCTTGTCATGATTTCTTCGACTGCTGGTACATGATGACTGTTATTTAAAGTGCAATGTTCTACATTAATTTTTAATTCCGAAAATAGTTTTTTGCTTTCTTAAGATATTCTTATATTCTATCTTATCTATTAAATTATTAACTTTAATTGGCTTAATAATAAGTTTGTCGTAAACAACTTTTTCGGTTGTCGGGATATTTACTATGTAAAATAGACTGGTTGTATTAACTACTATTTTAATATTTTCGAAATTGAAAGCATCTTCTACATTTTCGTAAGGTATTTGATTTCTATCTACGTTTATTTCAGTTTTTGATAAAATATTTGTATTTACAGTATTAGATCTAGCGAATTCAATAGCATAAATGGTATTAGCAAGTTCTTCTTTAATTATCTTTGTTTTATATAATAACCTTAGGGCTAAATTCGTTTTCGAAAGATTTATATTTTCCTATAATATTTAATATTTGATTTATTACATTAGTCGGTTGGTTCAGTTTACTTATATAATTTTCATTTCAAATAATTTGGTTGTTATTGTTACTGATTACATTGTTTTATTATTTTCTAGCATTGTGAGATCATCATGATCCGAATTGCCCACAATCCACTTCCTTGTGGACCCGATAAAATTAGGTGATCTTTTAGGTCTATGGTTCAGTTTCAGTTTTCGATGCATTTTATTTTCTTAATCACTAACTCTTACATACTAACAAAAAATGCTTAAATGCTAGCTTATAATTACTTAACAATTTTATACTAACTTACTGGCCCCACACAGGCACTCTAAGCTACTCTAAATTCTTATATCTATGTCTTTCGACTTCATTTACATTTTATTTGGAAATATTTATTTTATATACTTAGGGCTAAGAAAAAAATTTGATTACAAAAACTTAGCATATGGACAATTTTTATTTTTTATAAAAACTTAATATC
>CASBSA010000165.1:121473-196307 GCA_949129095.1 Volucella bombylans
TACATTTTATTTGGAAATATTTATTTTATATACTTAGGGCTAAGAAAAAAATTTGATTACAAAAACTTAGCATATGGACAATTTTTATTTTTTATAAAAACTTAATATCTAACTTAAAAAAAAACTTTAGACTACTTAACGTACATACACAAAATACACATAAATACACTTAGACATTATACACAATAATATACATATGTTAGTATATACCTTTATATACACTAACGCATGTATATATTACTTAAATGCTAACCTAAACCTATGTGAGCTGGCCATCGCTATTTACAAAGCAAATATATTGGTCAGCCCTGCCTCATTAGCGAGGCTGGTCCATAATTGACGGAAACGACGACGAAACATCTTCTCCATCATTCAACCATCATTCATCCATCAACGGGGTGGCCGTGGTGTAGTGGTAGTAGCAAACGCTTCTCACTCGGAGGGTCCAGGTTCGAATCCTGCCCATGGCAAATCTGTTTTTCATTGTGTAATTGGAACTCAGACAAAAAAATTCTGCGTGTGAAGGCATAACACTAACACGTAGATTTGGCTGTTATAAGAGTTTCAAGCAATGAAAAAAAATACTGGGAATTATATCTCGAATCACTCTGAGTGAAGAAAAACTCTCCGTCCTCTTCGGACTCCCACCCCTGGAGAGCAAACATAGAAACCAAACACACCTGAGTTTCAAACCACTACAAAAACAATTTTCCTTTCTCCTCCTTCTATCTTTCCGCCCGCGCCCTGGCAACAGTAAAAGGGTATCTAACCCCTTAGGCGCGCGTAAATTATAAAAAAAAAAAAAAAAAAAAAAAAACCACCAGAAATGCTGGTGCTGCCGAACGACATCCCTCTTATCGCGATTCCCCACCGCCCTACTGAACCTGAGGCGATCCACACTGCCGTGTGCGACGTCTCTGTCGTAGTTGAGTCGCCTGTCCCCAGCTGTCCGAGCGACATGGAAGATTAACGGAACCGCTGATATATCCTGGATCAACCCTTTCTGATCTAGGTAGAGGAATGCTTCCGGTGGAACGAAGCCGTCAAAGCGCACACTCTCGTGGTAAAGGTAATTGGGGTAGTAAGCCCCAGATATCAGGTTATTCGTCGACGTCATTGCTCTTGCAATGTGCCTTCGAGTCAGCTTAATTACGAAGTTGTCCACTCGTATTAGGTTCGCCCTGTTGTAAAGGACCTCATTAGGATAAAATTTTTTGTACTCCGACTCTGGTGTTCTATACAAGCGAAGACAGGCCCTAAGGCAAGCCCTTCTGAAAGTTGATTTTCAACTTCCAGTCATCGCAAAATCGTCTTATCTTATCGAAGTCACGCTGCAAGAGAGTATTAATGACCTCGATTTTTGGACCTGTTCTGTACGCTACCAAATCGTCTGCGTACGCAATAGTATGGGGAAGTGAACCTATCAAGTCGCTTGTAAAAATGTTGAATAGGATCGGCGAATTGACCGCGCCTTGCTGAAGACCATTTTTAATTTGAAATATTCCAACAGAAGTCACATCACCATTCTTCACGATGAACTGTCTGTTGGTTAGCATATTATAAAGAATGTACAAGAGTGGTTTACTGATCCCCAGCCCAGTCAGCTTATAGAAAAGACCCTCTAACCATACGGTGTCGAAGGCCTTCTCCAAGTCAACAAGGCAGGCACCAGTGCATTGTTTTTTGCCTTTATTCCATTGGATATCAGAAACCAGTTTAGACGCGGCATGTGAGATATCATGTCCCGCCTTAAAACCGAATTGATTATCCGGAACTATATGTTTGTCCTCAACCCACCTAGACAGAGCTCTATTGATTACCCTTTCAAAAACCTTACTGATATTCGGAAGGAGACTTATCGACCGGAGATTCGCCGGATTGGATATATCCTTTCCCTTTTTGGGGATAGGTTGAACCACCGCCGTTTTCCAATGTGCTGGATAATGTGCATTATTTATTGCATTATTAAACAGGGTGGTGTAAATGTCCACCGCTTCTAGAGGAAGATGTCGAAGCACGATGTTCGGAATACCATCGGTCCCCACCGATTTCTTAGCCCTGATTGTGTCGAAGATCTCATGGAGTCCTGCCTTCGAAATGAACGGGGGTATGCCACCCTCTCTGGCAATGACGTTATTTGCCATATTTTCGTCGCTAAACCGGGTGAAACCAGAGCCCTCGGATCGCCAGTTCCCTATTTCATTTCGAATGCAGAAGTCGTGCATGGCCTCAACCTTCTCCTGTGGATCCTCGATCACAAAAATTCGTCATCAGCGGCCTCATTTGGATCAATGCCTGCTATTGTCAGTAATCGTTCGTTGTCTGTTGTCCGGGCTATTTTAAGACACTGAAGGTCGTTTTGATTTCTTCTCCGAAATAGTTTATTTATTTGCGGAAACATATTCGGGTTGCTGGTGTTTACAGCCCGAACCTTGTTGTTCCAATACAAACTTACAGAAATTCTGTAATTTTCTTTTATTAGCGTTTGAATATTTTTAATCGACGACTTCAGTGTCCTAATCTCCGGGTCTTGTCGGTCAGTTAACTGTCTGTACAAGTTTTTAAGTCTGGTCAGAAGTCTACTTTTCTGTCGGTGCAGTGCGTCAATAGTAGGATTGCGGAACAGGTCTTCGTTAGTCGTACGTCGATACCGCGGTATTGTAGTGTCCATAGTTTGTTTAATTGTCTCGTCCATTTGTTTTAGGTAATTGTCGATCTCCTCGTTTGAGAAATTCCTATTGTGGGTGGAAATGACGGTGGGTGGAGCGTGTTCGAGGAGAGCGCTCTAGTCAAGGTTGCGGAGAAGAGTGTCCATCGAGTCTTACTGTAGTTGTAAGAATATCTTTGGACAAACTCCTCCAATTCCGCAATTTCGTTGGGAACTGTAATTTCGGTGCTAAAACCGCAATGGTCGCTGTCATACACGAATGTGCGCAGACAGTTTAATGTTTGTAAATTCGTACCTGTCAGTCGTATACGTTCGTCGTACAGCAGTAGATCCAAATAAGACCCGCCTCTGGGAAACGACGGGTTATCTGTCGCTTTAAGACCGAGTCTCTACATAACATTGTGCTGACCACACCAATCGAGTAGTAGGTTCCCTCTAGTATTTGGCAAATTATTTCCCCAATCTCTATGTCTAGCGTTGAAATCCCCGCCGATTATAAAATAATTCTCCCCCGATTCCAGCCTCAGAAGTCGAAAAAGCATGTCGAGCTCTGTAATGAATAGGGTGGATTGTGAAGCCTCAGGTGCATAAACAGAGGCCAAGTACAGCCGCTTTCCACTGCGGAGCGGGATGTAAACGACGACTGCCTCCAACACCCGGAACCTGCGCAACACCCCCTTGTACACTCTGTGAAATTTTATACCCTCTTTAATGAAGATCGCGACACCGCCTCCACGTTTGGATCTGGGCCGGTTTCTTCTTCTAACAATATAATTATTGTACTCCAGTTTATGCTTATCGGTTAGCTTGGTTTCGCTAGCGAAAAGCGCATCAGGAGTTTGGTCTTGTAGCAATTTAAACATCGCGGCTCTTCGTTCAATCCTAATCAGTGAATTAACATTCACCGAAAGGACCTTCAAAGTTTGCTCCACCATGTGCGTACCCATTACGACATGTGTTGCGTTAGGCCCGGCAGCAACGCGTAGATCTGGTCCACCCGCTTGGCCTGTTCTTGAACCTGCTTTTGCAACTGAGCCATCTGCCCTTGGATTGCGAGCAAGATGGCTAGTATGTTGGGTGCAGCTTCCGTTGTTCTCGGCATCAGAGCCGGAGAAGCAACAGTCGCTTGCTGTACCGTAGCCCCCCTACCTGACGCCATTTGGGCGTAGGAAATTTGGGGCGTGACGGTTGGTGTTTGAAACCTCACAGGTGAACGTTTGACCTCCACCTTCTGCTGCCGAGCCAATTTTGCTTTTTTAATTTCGGTGAACTTAGGACAACCCCGATAGTTTGCGGTGTGTCCCACGTTCCCACATAATACGCACGAGAGCTGCGACCTATCGGATGCTCCGTCAACACCCAGAGCACACTCCTCGGAACTGTGGTTCTTTGCGCACTTCGCGCATCGAGGCTGCATTTGGCAGTTCGACGCGGCGTGCCCGAACCTCTGGCAGCGAACGCATTGTATAACGCCGTCGCTCCTTTTTAATTTTTCCCAGTGAACCACCTGGTAGTCTAGGACATTGATACTCCTTAGACTATCCAGACGGCTTTCGGGACTGAGCTGCACCAAAAAGAACGGCAGACTCCGTTTCTCCCGCCTAGCTCTGGCTGTGGTAAACGGCTTTACCCCCACAAACTTGAGTCCTTCGCACTCCTTCTCTTTGAGCAGTGCTAGGATCTCCTCAGGATCAGAAGACGGTTCCAACCCCTTCAACAGCATCGATTTCCGCTTTTCACATTTCGGTGTGAATGAGAAGTGCTCCGTCGTCGTTTCCTTCAGGAGCTCTTTCACTTTCGCATAGCCCTCCACTGTATTACAGTGGATGGCATGACGATCGTTCCCCAATCTTTTAATGTTAAAATTGTTACCAATGATCAACTTACACAGGTCCTTGGTTGCACTCACCTCTAATTTATAGGTATTAATAGGAGGTACCTTCTCCTTCTTCTTCTGATGCTGCTGCTGTTGTTGTTGTTGTTGCTGTTGTTGTTCTTGTTGGTGCTGCTGTTGCTTTTTTTTCTGCTGCTGTGGTTTCAGCTTTTGTTTTTGCAACTGTTGCTGTGTCTGCTGCTGCTGTTGTTTCTGCTGCTGCTGTTTTTTTTGCTGCAGTTGTTGTTTCTGCTGCTGCTGGATTTGTTTTTGGGAGCTCGATACTTCCAATTGCTCCCTCTGCCTGCGTGCTATTTGCCGTTGCTTAATAGCAAGCATTTCCTTTTCCAGCCTTTGTATGCTGCTGGTGATGTTGTTTATTATTTGCTCATCCTCATCCTCCGATTTGGATGCCAAGGATGAGGCAAAGTTGTTATTGCCCCCCTCGTAGTTGATCTCATCAGCCGTTAAAGCGTCATTTATTCTCTTTTTTGTAAGAATAGGAGGAGTTTTCAAACTCCTCCTCCTTTTAACGGCTTTCACCACGGCACCGGCAACACTATATGTGCCTTTTTCCACTTCCGTTATGGGAAGAGCGGAGCGCTCTCCACCATCCATCACGTTATTTTGTTTTTTGTTTTTGTGAACACTTTAATTTCTCTTATTAAAATTGTCTGTTTGATAAATTAAATAAGAAAAACCCGTTCGCAGGGGCTGGGAAGCGAACCCACAACCCCGAGATTTGTCGCCCGGGTTTTTGCCACTTAGGCTACCGAACACTCGATAAATTATTGAGTAAAAGTATACTCCTTTTTTTTGTTTTTTGTCTTTCAGTCTGTGAAGCCGAACACGAAAAAATCACACGTCTATCCTCTGTCGAGGTCTATGAACGACTAATTAGGTCTATGGTGTCCAATGTTGCTTGGTAATTTATTTGCTTGTGCCAATGCATGACTAAAAATCAGCAAAAAGGTATTAGTTTCGGAAATATTATTATTCATGATGGATGTGGTTTCGGATAAGATATTTCTGTATGGAGACATCTCAATTATGTGGATAAACTGCAGTTTCCCATTCTGTATTCTGATTGTTCCTACCTTTAAGGTTATTATTCGGAAATTTATATAATCGAGTACTTGAACATTCGCACAAACTAGAGCGATGAATTTCCTGTAGAGAAAGTTAACTTTTATTGTGACTCTTGTCTCTTCTATCAGATTCTTTAAGTACTGTAGTCGATTGATCATCTTTTACAATCTCCTTTTTATATTTTTGAGATAGTTTAGAACCCAGACGTTTATTGATGCGAACGTAAATAATATCTCCAGCTGAGTAGTTTCGTATTGGGTATCTACGCTTATTATGATTAATTTCTGAATACTTTCCTGCCTGACTTTTTCGAATTTTTTAGGGTCGGTACTTATATTTCTGTCAAAAAATATCATAATTGGATTACGACGTGTAGTTGAATGGATGGAACAATTATATTCGTATACAGATTTTTCTAAGAGCGCTTCATATTCGCCATGGATTTGATAGGTTTTTAGGCATTGCATGATTTCCGTAAGGGTAGAGTAAAATTATTCCAATTGAGCATTAAGCGTGCTAGTGTATGGTGGAGTTTTAAACACTCTGATACCAAGTTGGTCTTATAACATAAAAGTAATTGACAATGAGTTTAACGACTTTTCATTGTCTATTAGAATTATCTCTGGAACACCGAAAGAAAACAGTAGTTCCCTAAGGGGTTTCTTTATATCTTCCACGTCTTTGGACCTCAATACTTTAACCTGCGCGTACTTAGAAAATTTATCAAGAGCTGTCAATACTAACTTTTTTTGTGTGGAATATATGTCGATGTGAAGGATGTGGCTAGGATAATTAGGAATAGGGGTGGCATGAAGTTAGGGTTTTTTCGGGTGACGATCGTATTTATGTTCGCTGTAAACTGAGCATTATTTAACGATTTTGTTGATGTTTGCATTCATCTGAGGGAAATAATATTTTTTAGAAGTTGAGATTTGTTTTCTTTCGCATCTCTATGCGGTCTTTAATCTCTTCGTTTTAGCTCGTTATGTCCGTTAAGTCATCTGCTCGAATTTGGGTGAACCTTATTTAGTAATTTTTAAAATATAAGGGATACTTTTCCTGTATTTTTCCCATACTAGTTTCATCTGTCATAAGACCATATTTACCATAGGGACTAGAAATCTTTTGAATATAGATATAAGGTTCTCTTTTGTGTATGTGGGTTGTATTAGAGTATGTCTACGAAAGTGCGGAAACGGTATTGCAGTTGTTGTTTTTCCTCACTGACGGTCAAGAGTATCAACTGGTACCTCAAAGCGTTAATCGGTGCTTCCACAGCTGGGATTAACTCGTGTGAGCAGTTTTCGTCACTGTGTTGGGAAGCTGTCATGGAATTGATTTGGTCAATGGTTTGAGGTCTAGAAAGCGAATCAGCTACAACATTAGCTTTGCCGGGTTTGTATTGTAGTTTATAGTTACACTCCTCTAGTATAGCCTTCCTGGGTCTTATCTTGCTATTGGTGTGTTTGCTGCTAAGGGAATAAATAAGTGGTTTGTGGTCTGTAAGAATCTTGACTTTGGCAGAACCGTATAGGTAATTTTGGAAAGAATGTAGTGCCCAAATGATTGCAAACATTTTCTTCTCGGTTGTGGCATAATCTACTTCCATTTTGATATGCGTTCTCGATATGAACATTATGGGCTTATCACTATGAAATGACTGGTTGCTATTGGATGCGTCCGTGGTTAGTTCAAATTCTTTTGAGAAATCTGGGTATATTAAGTTGCTTATTGGTTTAGATTTATTGCCTTTTTACTGGAATCATTTTTTTGACAAACGGCCATCTTCCCCTCTCAAAAGGGTAGTAAGGGGATTTGCGAGCTTCGCATAGTTCTTTGCGAAGCGTCTATAATGCCCAAAGAGCCAAGGAAATACCGTAGCTCCTTGAGGGTCTTGGGAGGAGGAAAGTTAGGTACGGCTATTACTTTTTCCCGATTTGTTTTTATGCCTTCTGATGAGACAATAAATCCTAAAAACTCTACCTCATTTTTATAGAACTCGCATTTGTAGAGATGCACTTTCATGTTAGCGGAATGTAAGATCTCAAAAACTTTGCGGACGTTTTCTTGATGTGTCTCTTCATCCTTACTGAATATAATAATACCGTCAATGCAGACGTAGCATATCTTGTCGATATGCTCCCTAAGGATGTCATCAAGAAACTTTTGGAAAATTGAAATTGAATCCGATATGGTAATCTCGTATACTCGTATTTGCTGTTGTTAAACGAAAAGGCTGTTTTCTCAATATCAGACTCTTTTAGCGGGATCTGATGAAAACCGCTTTTTAGATCGATTACCGTAAAATACTTATTTTGTCCCAATTGTGTAAGCACTACCTTGATTTCTGGTATAGGGTAGCGATCAGTAATCGTTAAGCTGTTTAGTTTCCGATAATCTATTACCAATCGATAATTTTTTTCGCCTGAGGCGAAAATAGTGATAGGCTCTATCCAAATTGGGGAGTTATATAGAAACCGTGAAGGTCTAATTATTCCGTCATTTAACAGTTTCTGGATTTGTTTTTCCACTTCGTCCTTCAAGGACATGGGATAGAGGTAATACATAGGGTAGACTGGGGAGACTGAAGTGGTGCGTATTCCCCCTTTTATTTCCAGTTTCTATTGGTACTTGGGATTCAACATAGTTAATTATGGTTTGGCCGTCTTCTTCAGTTCCTGAGTTTAACATTTCGTTATATAGTTCTATTTCATTCTCGGGAGTACTCGTATCAATGTGGTAGTTCGATTGGATTTTATGAGGGGGTATATTTTGATCAGGAATCGGTGCTCTCTTTGGTACGGGAGGTCAAGCCTTGCTTTCTACTGGTCTATTGGCATAATTGACGTTCCCAGTTCTTATGTTCGAGGCATCCATGGGTTCCAATGGTGGATGCCGGTTTGGGAGTATTTGTCTTGCAAAATTGTTCGGAAAATTTCAAGATAAATTTGGTTGTGGAATATTATTGAAATGAGGTGGCCCTTGATAATTGTTGTTCTGTTTGGGGAAACGTGGTGGAGTGTTAATAAACGGAGGTATCCTTTTGTTGGGAAAATATACAAAATGAGGGTAAAAGGGTATATACCGTTTAATTGTATGAGGGGTATATTTTAGTTTCTTTTGGGAGGAAGTGACGGAGGATTCGGATGAAATAATTTTTCAACTGTTACTTGGTTTTGGTTAGCGTATATCGCTCTAAAATTTTAATTGTATAATTTCAGGCATAAGTAAGGGCCTGAGGGAGATCGGCTGGTTCACTTATTCCTAAAAGATGTGGTAAATCTCCCTTGAAGCCTCTGACGAAAGTTTCGAGCGCCTCATCTCTATAAGCTTGTGTTAATAGGAAAAGTGCTTCAGGGTCTACGTTCATACATGTAATTTTGAAAGGTATGTGCATACCGACTTGTAAAATCCTTGGATAGTGTTGTTGCCTTGTACTAACGACGTCATCTGGTACTCAAGAGTACCCAGGTCTCGTTTGTATGCGTAATGCAACGAGAGAGATCGTGAGATACAATCCCAGTTTAGTGTGGTGTTATACGAGTAGGATTCAAGGGCAATATCCGCATTGAGTATGATTTTATTCCTTATTACACTGAGGATGTCAAAGTATTTTGGGCTTCCTTTAACTGGCTCGTAAAGCCGAAGAATTCTGTCCACGGAATTCTTCCATGAACTAGGATTTTGTCGAGTTCGTTTAAATCTCGCACAAGTTCGGGGCTTATCCCTTGATCTACGAGTATTTCATTGCTTCGAATTGCATTTGGGTTAAGTAAATCTCGAATAATTTTCCTTCCTTGGGTATTGATGAGAGCTTCAGATACTAAGTTTGTTATAAGGGCCTGGTGTACGGGGTTTGTTTGTGGTTGGGACTAGGATTGGGGTTGTGGTTCAGGTCGAGGTTGTTTGCTTACACATAGAAGAGAGGATCGGAGTAAGTTTTGGCTTGGCATATTTTACTTTAATATGAGACTCTTTTTACAATCAGAAATATTTTTATGATAATAAATATAGGTAGGTAGGTAGGTAGGTAAGAGTGGCTGTTGGAAACACCAACCCACTTACGCCTATTGGCCCATTGTGATGCCACGTGCATCTATGATCCTCTTACTAATGGAACCAGTTTGAGCTTACGATGAAGCGTAGGAGACTGTTTACCTCTATATTTTTCAGATCGTTTAGATCATTGTAGAAGAAAGTTCTTAAGTGAAGTTTTCTTCTCTGGGAGAGACCTGGAAATGTACAGAGTAGGTGGAGGATTGTCTCCTGTTCCTACTCGTCCATGCAGCTTCTACAGAAATCATTTGTAAGAGCGTGCTGCCTATGAGGCAGTATCCAGTAATGACAACTACGATGACGCTGAGATGTTTCCTACTTAGAAGGATCAGATTCTCTATGCATAGAGATCTGCATAACTGGTTAACCAGTTGAGATTTAGTTGAAGGAGATCTTTAATGGTATTAAGATGCTTGCCGATAATACATATAATTTTATGTATTTTTATTTATATGCTTTTGCTTCACTCAATTCCAAATAACTATTTTCTTTTGCTTCTAATTTATTTATCGTATTAGCATTTCTTCATTAAGAACTTGCTTATTTTTAAAAGAGATTTGTGACTATACTATTTTATTTTTCTTAAATTTATTTCTTAATTTGGTTTCTAAAATTTTTCTTTGCTGATGATTTTAAGGAGCTTGTACTTTTCATAAAAAATGTATGTGTCCTTACAAAGCTATGATTGGATGCATCCCACGGAGCGGCTTGTATAACTTGCACCTCCTTTTCCTATGTTGTTTGAATAACTACGCAGCGGCCTTGAATTTCTCCTTGGACACTTTCACTCACGCGTCGACAGCAGAATAATCTCGTACGCAGAGAGAGAAAAAGGGTTATTTATTTTGCTCTGTTTTTGGGAAATTTTATTTTTGCACCACTTCAGGGCGCTTTCCTTTTTGCACTATTTAAGGGCTTTTTCCTTTTCCTTAATCTATCACTGGCACTACTTAAGGGCTTTTGGATTGATTAACGCGTACACTTCTACTGTCCCTGCTCGGTCGCCAATTAATAAATTCTCAAGGAATGTATTATAAAAAAAAAACTTTCTTGCAGTTCAATTTCTTTCTTAAGACTAAGTACAAAATTATTCTTACTCCTACATTACACCTAACTTATTCACATTACACCTAACTTATTCTACCTTAATTAGGTCGTTGTATGTCCGATGGCATTCTGTTGTCTGTCACGTTTTCACTATCATCAATTGTTCATAGGTTTTGAATGAACTGGGCATCCGGCTAGCTGTCTGTCGGAAACGAACTTTACTTTGACTATAGGAAGCTTTAATTGAGAAATATGCTGATGTTACATTAATTTATACATATATATATGAGCGGGTTCTATAATAGACAGGGCAATATAATTTGAATGCACTGCAATATATCCAGTTGTATGGAGGGCATGTTGGTGTACAAGAAACTGTTGCTCTGGCAAAGTTCAGAGTTTTCTTATATGAGTATAGAGGGAGCTAAGATCTAAAACAAAAGCGTGTCGGAGAAGTACATAGCAATACCATGAGGTAACGCGCAGTTAAATTTTGAGCACAGGAAGACAACGTATAAGTTCCCTTATTTTTTACTACTAATAAAGTATTTGAATGCAACTATCGAACGATATCGCACATAGAATGAAAGTTTGGTAGTGTAGAAGAACCAAAAAAAATAAAAAATTTAAAGCGCGAGTACCCCACCTCTCAGGCTCCTGGTCGTAGTACTGTTGCCTGTTATCTATTGTTGTAAGGGCATAACAGCTACAACAATCTGATTTTGTATAAACCAACACCAGCAGCCTTGCTTAGCATAGTCGGTGTTAGCGTTTTTTATGTTTATTTTTTTTTGTAATAACTCGGGAATTCAAAGTGGATGTATTTTGTATTTTGTTTTTTATTATTTGTTGATTGATTTGTTTTTACTTCATTGCATGAAATCCTTATAACATGTACAAAAGATATAGGTATGTTTTTTTTATAATTATATGTATGTTTAGTTAGTCGTTTTGTTTCTTGTTTTTTTTTTTTTGTGGCGACAAATTATTAGAAAATAAATAAAAAGATAATGTAACATTGATGGCACTTGTTCGACACATAATACTAAATGCCTACGGAAAATATAAAATCAAACTACACAGAATTGTAGGGAAAAGAATTCGATTCTTCCCTTTCTGTACCGTTCCCATGTGTGCATTCTCAATCTCACTCGTTTTTTGTGGCTTACACTGATGATATACAACGAAGAGGCACAGAAATCACAAATTAATATTGAACTAATCTAACCCCTAATATTGCTTTCATATTCAATTCATAGGATAACAAACTAATTTTGGGGAAAAATTAACAATGACAAAAAAAGGAAAAAAAAAAGCACGAACAACAAGACAGACACATAGGGATGTGTTTGGTTTGATTTAAATCAGGAGCACAATCTGAAATAAATTTTAGTAAATAATTTGTGTTGTCCTTCCACTAGCTGATGACGTAATGGCTTCTTCAAGATTGGAATCAAGTTTTCTATATGCGGCTGCATGCTTTCGAAGGCCACCTCTTCCTTTATCGTTGCGTCACTACATACATAGAAGGGCAAGAATTTTGGGCTTGTTATGATACACTACATACAGAATAATGCATAGGAACATTCCGAATAAGAAATATGTAAAGAAATTCGAACCGGATTCCTCGAGAAAGGGATCGGTTACGTGATTTGCATTGGGAATATAATTACTATCGAAAATTTCTTGACTACTTTTTTGATCGGCTTCGTTTTCATCTGGACCTGTTATTGGTGTTTCTTTTGGATTTGGATTTTGAGTTGGGTTGAGGTGCAATCCCGAAGTCGTCTGGATCTTCGTCGTTTTCTCCATTGCCATCCTCACTTGGATCAGGTTCAGAATCGTTTTCATTTAGATTTTCATTATTTGCTGGCTGATAGATCGGGATAGATTCCTGTTTGCCTAAATTTGTTGGTAGCTCTTTGGGTGTTTGGTCGTCGTCTGTGCGGTCAACGTTTGAATTTGGTGGTTGTTCTTCTGCATTCTCTTTAGGTGAAGTGGATTGTTTCTTTTCTTCGACGGGATAAGGCAGATGCTGCTGCAATATTTCCACCTTCATTGGAAGTCTCTTTTTGTTGAATAGAACTCTGGTTACCTGAAATGTTTACTGGTTGGCTCTCGATCTTGGCTTGTGTTGATACGTTACTTTTTTTATGTCGTTCGTTGTGGACAGGTTCTAGTTTCCTACCAGTATCACCAGTTTTCACAACAGCCGTCGGCTTCTGAACTTCCTTCTCCGGCGTGATAGACTCCTGCTCAGCCAAATGCTTTGTGTCATCTTCCCCTACACTAATTATCAGGAGCTGCAGGTGATTTCAATACTGTTGATACCGCAACAGCAGGGATAGTCTGATTTTTTAACGCTTCACTCATCCACATCAGGTACGTGCAGATTGGTTTGGGCAAAATTTTAACACCCTTCATCTCCAGACATAGAAATCCACAAAGTTGTGGATCGTGCAAGTCGTTCATGTGAGTATTTATTGGATAATGCTTTGCTACTGGAAAATTTGGAGCTTTCTGGCAAAATTCCTCATCCGTTTTCAAATCGTTGAGTTGATTCTCGACTACAGATTGCTGGACGACATAGTTTGTGTCATTCAGCTGTAAAACTGCGTCGAATAAGTTCACACAGAGGGTTTGGGTTTGCGTGTAGCTGAGTGGGGATTTGTAGCAGTCCTTTAGAAACGAAACTACGCTTTCATTGAGCAAATTGCTTTGAAAATTTCTTAGCGATTTGTCGTTCCTCAGGTTTACCCATGGAGCTGTAAAGTTTTCTGCTGCTGGTGCGGACAAAACAATTGTGGAGCAAAGTATCGAAAGTAATATGGTAAGCATTTTGCTTATTATTTAGACACGATTTTGTTTTTCGTTTGTAGTTTTGTGATTTTCTAAAAAGTATATTTCCACAGACGTTAAAGTAGTAGCGCACTCATTTACAAAACAAAAATGTTCTTCGGTTTGGTTGCTCGTTTTCCTGATGACATTTTGTAGCATCATGTAGCAAATATACGTGGGCTGCATACGCCCACGTCTGTAAATACAGTCCAGCTGTTATGGCACTTAGTGAAACACAGACCCGCCCATACCTGTCTGGCTATGAACTAGTACCACTATTCTTCTCTCACCGCGGTCTCGGAATTTACGTGTGTAGTGATGTAGCTTAATAAATGCAGTAGTGTGGTTAAAATTCCGTCTCCGTAAGCGAATTATGCACTATAGTACTGCTTTATTTACAGAAGCCCCAAGCTGGACAGCATTCCGACCTTTAACGATTTTGATGTGCTGTATGACTATATTTAAAGAATTGTATGCCTGTATCATTATACTGAAATTAATAAACATAATGACTTCTTCTACATTCTGGACAGGCAACACATGTAGGACTGTATGTTGCGATCTTCGCTGCGAAAAAAAAATTACCCAACTTGTAAATGAGCTGACGCTAATATCTGACGTTGATATTCATATCCTGGACTTGTTTTTAACTTTAAAATCTGATAAGTACAAAGTCGATGTGCTATCTCCTCTAGGCTAATCGGACCACTGTATCATATTAGTTAATTACTCGTATACTGACCACACAGTTAGAGAAATGGTTCCTATATGAGCCGTATGGTAGTACGAGAAAGCCAATTGGGCACACTTAATAGCTTATTTAAGAGTTGTAATTGGTCGTCATGTTTTCTCGATAACGACGTGGATGATGCTGCTGATATGATCACTGACACGTGTTTCAAGTGGTAGTGTAATGGCTTCAAAATTGGAAGCTTCGGGGTTCAATACTAGCCGCACCCGAAAGACATTCTTTTTCTCAAGCAATTACATTCACGTAAGATGAGTGTTTGCATTGAATACAGCAAGTTAAATTACACTAATAATTTAGTCTCCCCATTAAGTGTTGGATGCCACCCATGGAGCGAAATAATCAGGATTAGAGAAATAGTTCTTCAGTCCTATAAGACCAACCCAACAGAGGAAAACCATAAAAAGTTCGAACAAGTCAAGAATGACTTCAACGCCTTTCTTAAGCGTGTGAATTTTAGTATGGCCGAAAACTGAGGCAAGAAATACTACAATGTCCCAAAGGTTGCAACATTTGTTGGTCGTTGATAAAAACATTAGAAACTCTGAGTCAGCCTACAAATTTACAATGATATTGCAACTGTCAGCTCTTTGAACAAGAACAATCGGCTTGCCTCACTTTTTGCAGCCAGCTCACTACTTGCAGATTGTCCCCGCCTAGTGCGTAGAACCTTTAATTGAACGAATCCACTTTCACACTCGTGTAGTAGCAACAGTACTTGAAGAACTTAAGATACACAAATCCGCTGGTCCAGATGGTATATCGCACCTTCTTCTGAAGAGGCGCTCTTTCACTCTGCCAAAACCACTCCGTAAGCTTTTTCATCAATCCTACTCGTTCTGAGCAGAAGCAAAAAGGATTTATCCAATTCGTCCCTAAAAATGGCGAATCTTCTTCTCTCTCCTCCTACAGATCCATTGCACTTACGTCCCTTCTTTCCAAGGTCATGGAAACGCTGACTAACCATCAGCTCATGAAATATCTCGAAACCCGACAACCAGCAGTTAGGTTTTCTCAGCAACAAGTGCACTGGTGATTTGATGGCATGTCTCATCGCAAAGTGGAACCAAAGCATATATCAATCTGGTGAAAGCAACAGAGTTGCACTTGATATTTCTAAGGTATTTGACAAAGTTTATCATTAGGCTCTTTTGTCGAAAATGCGTGCATTTGGGATTGACGAATCTCTTCTTCAATAGATTAGAAATTTACCTTCGGAACGTGTAATTCAAGTTGTCTTGGATGGTTCAAGTCTAATATTAACAAAATAAATTCTGCTGTGCCCAAGGGCTCCGTTCTGTCTCCGACACTCTTTTTAATTTTCATCAGTGATCTCAACTACTTGCTATCCAATATATTCCTTTCCTGATGATAGTACTCTCTGCTTTTAATATTCGTTCCTGGACTCACGTCTTTGCTCTTCAGCTGTAGAACGGGAACGTCAGCGTATACTAAGTTCATTAAATTGCAATACAAACAGCATCGCTACATTTGGAACTACAAATAGAGTGGAATTCAATGCTTCTAAAACACAATGCTGGCCGCTGTCATTAACACAGCCGCTATCCATGAACGACACTTGAATCGTCGAAACCGAAAAACTTTCCATTCTTTATGTTAGGTATGTTAATGTCAACCTACATTTTAATGACCACATAATTGAAATCATCAAGAATGCTGCGAAATGTCTAGATTTAATCAATCGATGTTAGAAATATTTCAACCCCTCTGATCGGACTTCAATCTATAAAGCGTTCACCCACCCAAGATTGTAGTACAATGGCCTCCTACGAAATCTCTGACCTGCTAGGTAGGACTCAAAACGTTCAAAGGTGATGCGAATATCACTCACTCAGTTGAAACCCTCGAACACCGGCGTAATGTCTCCTGCCTCACCTTGTTCTATTGCTATTTTAACCACCATCGAAATTGCCAGTAGCATTCCGCCTCTTCAAACCTTCAACCGTATTACCTGTCCCACTCACCCGTATGCCTTCAAGTCAACTTTCGGACGTACTCTGAAATATCATGATTCATTCCTAAGATGTACAACTCGCTTATAAATCGCCCTGCCGAGCTCCTTATTTCCCAGTCATTATAACTTGCAAACATCTAAAAGCAATGTACATACATCGGTATCTCTCTTTCTTTCCTCCTTAACTTTCCCTCTCCTGCGCTGTCTGAAAGAATTTTGAGGATACGCAGTGCATAAGTCGATATTGCCATGTTAAAAGAAAGTCATCGAAAGATCTCGTTAAAGCAAAAAAAACTCTAGTTTCTGTAAAGATTTGAAGAACTAAGTAGAATGTTTTATATAAGTGTGACGCCCGCACCGTCGCGATATGTTGGAGAAATATATACAATAGATATATTTTGCATAAGAGAAATAACAAAAAAATGAAAAAAAGAGTTATACATATAAGTATAATTCGACCTTGATGATAAACCTGTATTGTACATCTACGATATTTTTTTTATAAAACACATCTTACGATATTTTACCATTGGTGGTACTAGTATGCGGGTGGCATGGGCCTCAACTAGTTCGCTTGATTAAGCGCCATCTAGCTCTTGTCTCTTTCCACTCTAGCGAGCCACCTAAGTCTTAGTCTTTCCGGAATGGATTCGCAAACATTCCGCGCCGGGGCAGTTCTGTTCATTCGCTATTCTTGTCATAGAGTCGATGAATTCTAGCACTTCAGACCAGGTTGATGTCGCTTTATAGCCGCCAGAGTTTGTTGTTATTATCTTCTTCTCTAAATTCCGCTTATTCAGGGACGACCGCAAAGTACTCGAATAATTTTTCTCTCGAAGCAACCAAGCACATTTTTGTCCGCTTTAGATAAAGTCTATGCTCTATCAAGCTGGACCGCGATCAAGGGCTTTCAGAGGGATTTCTTTGTTGTTCGTGAGGGAATGGAATGATTATTCGCTTGATCCCTTACGCCTGTGTAAGCACAGACTTGTACCACCTTAAAGTTTCAATTTGACATTTTGCTGTGCATGCGGATATATAATATATACGAGTATATTATCCTATAATACGTTTTCTTCGCCGTTTTTGCTTCAATGGGCTCAAATGCTCCAGTGACAGCCTGCTAATTTTTATTTATCTTTTATCTTTTTGCCAGTGTATGTTAGAAGATGTATAAAATTTTGAAATTTTGGTATTGGCCTGTGAGTTTTGCATAATTCTCTCAAGTATGATGTTAAAGAAATCACATGATAGCGCCCAACCTCTCACTCGTCGCCCCTTTTAAGGAGAAGCAAGCTATCTTTCTATTTTAAGATCTGCGTAAGGTGAATATTTTGTTGGTTGTGGACTAACTAGGCACACAAAACTGCACTGATTGTTGATATGGAGTTTCAAGCGTCCAGAAGGTCTAAAGGAGATAAATTATTATATTTTACATAGTTTCCTCTCCCATAAATAATTCAGGTATTCATTCTGCTCCTGAAGACTAAACTGGTCTTTAGTTTAGGTATCACTGTTCAGACCACTTCTTGTTTGGTTGGACGAAGTTGTTCATGATCGTCATCAACGTTAAATTGTTCGTTCTGCCTAACAGCGGAATGTTGGTCGCTGTTAAAAATGAGCTGATGTAATCCTTCCAAGTTTTCAGCAGCGATTATATTATAACGTTCCTATCCTTAATTCTGCTTTCAGACGTTATTTGTGACTGTAAGTTCTTTTCACATTTTGGTAGAACTTTCGAACATCACTTCTGCAGAAGAACCTCTCCATGGCCTCGACTGAGCTTTTCTCTGCGTCTTTCTTTTTTTTCAGAGCCGCCTTGTATACCTCTTGTATCGTAAAACCAGCGGTTTTATTGTAGTGGTTGTCTGAAATCTATTGTAGTAAATCAGATATTACATTTCTGACAAGAGTTTATTAATATTTTCGCAGTCACACATGGCATACCTCACAATCCTCAGCGACACCCTTGACAGGGGCTTAACCTGAGCTACGGCAGAGCTATGATCCATGGTCTATTAATTAAAATGTAAATTTATGGCTAAATAGCTAAATAACTATAATAAAATTATAACTATATGGTATTTGTAGTTCAGTACATACAATATAAATGTTTCATTAAGAATCGTATGCATATTCTAATTTACTGGCTGTTGGTGGTAGTGACTAATAAATAAATAACAAATCTATTTTCCTCGTATATCGATTTTTCTATATTTTCTAGCATTAGTTTAAGCTTAAATATTATAGAAAGGTTGTATTGTTATTTAAGTATATCTGTATGCTATACGTTTATATTAACGCATTTCTCATTACATATATATTTAGAAATTCTCACAGTCAACGCTTTTAACTTTAATAATCTAAACAAATTTATTTTTTAATTTTGTGTAAGATGTGAAAATAACCTTTTTTTCATTTTAACACACCTATACGAGGAATGGAACGTGAAACTTACAGATGCTAGTATTAGCACTAATCTACAAAAGCATCAAGGCTCGCCGAGCAATTTGAGCAGTAGCTTAACCTGCTTTACATAGGAAAACAGTACGTGTTGGCTTCCAAGTCACACAAAGGTGTAGCTCAAACGAAGTCCCAAAACATGATCAAATATACTACGAATCATTCAAACACAATACAAACGAGTTCATAGTGAAACTTACAGGAAGTTATCTTCAAGTATTGTAAAAATAAAATAAAACATTTTCATTCATTCATTCATTCAATACAACAACATTTTCGATATGGACGAAGTGCCTCCCAGTTTAGAAGAACACCATAATGAAAATACTCACAATAATCATACTGGCCAGCAACATTAAGACGTCTCTTGAAAAGAGCAAGAGGTCTTAACCTTCTTTATGAACTTCATTTTTTCGATTGACAGAAGATCAAATTTTCATGAACTTTGTAATCTTGGACTGTCAGCAAAAGTACTTAGGATAATGCAATGTCTTTATGTCACATGTCACCTATGAGTCTTTTACTATTTTCGTTGTTTCTGGATGACCTTCCAACTTTTTGACTGAGTAAACATAGAACTTCTTATCTACCCTGATGGCATAATCAGTTATTAAAAAAAATCGCTCAGAATACAGTTAATTTCTTCTTCAAATTTGGAAATTTTTGTGGTACAATACTAATCGAAATCTGTAAATATTGTACACATTTGACGAAAGTTTGAAAAAAAATCGGGCCAGAAGTATCTGAGTTATTCAAGAAATACCTAGTAAATATTTTATAACCGTCAATACAGTACTACGAGTAACTACGATTTCGTTAATACAGGGAGTCTCACATCTGATCGGTGAAACTTTTATTTGTGATAGGTTTTCGTGAGACAAAAATAAGAAATAATGCGGTAGGGGGGTAAGTAAAAGGGGGAAGAAAACATATTGAAATGTTGAATTAATTTAATTAATTTAATTAATCGTTGTTTTTTTAAAGGAAACAATATGTCCTCACCGTTTTTGTATTAACTTGTCCTAAATTCTAATAGGGTATGTATTGCGAATGCAACATGAAGTCTAAAACGCTGAGGCATCAGAGGCTAATGTCCGCGCAATATGAAGCACGATGTAAAATGAATTACGAATCAACAAACACTATAAAGTACACGAACAAACTCCTCCAGATGACATCGCATTCCAAATCAACAATTAAAATTTTTCGAACGACATCAAGCTCCACTAGCATCAAGTAACATCGAGGGAATATGGATCACAACTCACAATGCAACCATAGCACAGCACGATTCATCGAGTGAATCATCGTCAGCGACCTATATTTGTTTACACTATAAAATGGGCGACAATGAAAACACACGACACAAAGTTATTACCCAACAATATTATGTCGCCAAAAATATAGTGGATTACTGCGATCGTCGGCACCTTTAGCGGAACCTACATTGTCAATGAGTTATGGAAAGCGATGACCTGGTACAAATTATTGAATGGACTGAAGCTCTAGAATGGATTGGACTGGTGGTGAGGGTGTTCGACATTTTACAAGTCAGTGCTTGGACATTCATGGAGGAGATCGGTCTAGAAAATTTTGCTCTGTTTGCATAAATAAAATACATCTAAAGTCTTTTAACGATTGCAATGGTTGTTTTTTAATATTTCATACCCTTTGTTAACCACTTCAATTTTGCGAGTGGGCGTAGCGTAAAATTTGGTCCTTCGAGCCGGATTTTATCCGTGAAAAACATTGTGCAGCTATTTGACCATCGGCAAATACTGAAAGGAAATTATGTACTGTGAAAAACATTGTGCAGCTATTTGTCCACGGGCAAATACTGAAGAAAGATTGTGTACTGTGAAGGAAGTGAACAAGACATAGGGAAAACATTGTTCGACCACCGGAAGAGACTGAATTTGAGAGGAACTGGGACAACAAGTTCGCAAGAGGATAGAAAGAAGAATGAATCAGGTGCGTTGGAACTTTTTATTTGTGTGTTCTTGTTGTGCTTACGTGCTTTCTCGATCGTTTTGTATAGTTTATAAACATTTTTTAAATCCGAATAAGCCCAATTGGGGGTCTCTAATTAGGTAGAATAGGGAAAGGTGAGTAAGCTAAAGATATCCACGGCATGCGAAGTTAAGCTTGAATTTGACGCTTACATTGCCAGGCCACTTACATTCAGGCCACTCCGCCATCCAAACACGCTATCCAAGCACAATTGGGGGAGCTGGAAAACCTTTTCGGCAACGCTAAAAGACCTTTTCGGCAAAGCTAACAGACTTCATATGATTATTGTATCGTCCAGCGAAACAAGTGAAATACGGACGTCATATTTTGAGAAGAAAATCTTCCCACAATTAAAGGAAGCGTATTACACATATTTTGCTTCACTAAGGGAGACTCTAGATGCATTGAAGCCGACCCCGGGAGTATTGGCTCCAATCATGTCCAATGATTTCAAGCTTCCAAACATCACCATACCGTGCTTTGGAGGCAACTACAGAAGCTGGCCTGAGTTCAGCAATCTGTTTAAAACTCTTGTGCATGACAAACAGCAGTGCAATTACATGGATTCAGGGACGCCTGTGAAGAAGCATATGCAGCAGCTATCTACCTTCGGGCACAGACTCATGGAATAGTAACAACAAATCTCATATCAAAGACAAGGGTGGTACTGGTCAAAAGGGAAATTCTGCCATGACTAGAATTATGTGGTGCACTGCTATTAGCAAAACTAATGAACCATGTGGAGAAAATGACTCATTTGGAGCAAATTCAAAGATTCACATGGACAGATTCTCAGATCGTATTGGCATGGATAACACATGCAATCGCAAATCGAATAGCAGAAATTCAACGCCTCACTGATATACAGAATTGGCAGTACGTCCCAGCCAAGGAAAACGCGGCTGATATTTCGTCCAGGGGAACTTTCCCAAATCAACTCATCGAGTGCCGACAACAATACACGGAACTTCGTACGTGAATCACTGTACGATCTAGTATTGTTTTATAATGGATTTGATTTTTGGCGAATTAAAAATACAGCCTTGTCTGATGCTACCTTCATTTATTACTCAACCAAATACGAAAAAGAAGTGATGCAAGAGCATGAATATGTACGTATGTACAGAATAATAATGGTTTAGAATTGCCATTGTCTTGGCCTTTTTTTCAGTACAAATAATACTATTCTGAACATCCTCCACCCGTTGGAAGGTTTAGACTTTCAACTGCATTGCTATCAATGGGAAGGACACATAATAAGCTACAGCTAGTTTGGTTGTACCTGTGCCTATGATAGGGTGTCTCGACTCGAAATCCAATGTAGAGTTTTGTATCCTCCCTCCCACTCGAAGTAATCCAGTGTTTTTTTCTAGAAAAGGAAAAAGTGAATAAATACTGCTACCATTCCAAATTCAAGTGCCCTGTATTCTGCTGATAAGTGCACTCTTTGAATCATGGGAATCATTAAATATGATCCCTGCTGAATGTCCTTAGAAGAAAGTAGTCGGGCATAAGTTAGTGATTCATCATTCCTATCCTTAATTTTACAAAACTTGTAAAATAACCATACATTTTTTGCATTCGAGAAAATGAATTAATGAATTTGCAATCAGTTGAAAAATCCAAAAATTGAGCAGTCAAAATTGCACTATCAAGTGCAGGGCAAGTTGACCATTCAGAACGAGGACTTCGCAGAAATTCTGGTCCATATTTCCCAAAAGATGGGGTTGCTCGTTTTGAAAGAATATCAGCGGGGTTCATCGAAGAAGGTACATAATGCCAAAACGTATGTCACCCTTAAAAATGTTCAGTGAAGCCACGCAATTCGTGAGCTCAGCGAGTAACATTGCAGCTGATAATTCAAGTTTAGGAACTGTTATGGTTTTAACCGGAGCAACTCTGGATTTGGAACAAAGTAAATTTGTTTGTACCTTTTCATTGTACTCAGCGCGTATATATTTAAATACAGGCACCATATGCAGCAAGACTGGCGTCACAAAAGGAGTGAATTTCCACTTTAGCATTAGGGACCAAAACGTATCTTAGATAGCTGAAATTATTGACTAGACGAAACTCCTCGCAAAAGGTTAGCCATGTCGTTTGCAATGACTGTGAAAGACTTTCATCCCAGCTGATTTTTCCCTTCCATAGGACCTGAAGAAATATGTTGACCTCTGCATCAATTGGTCCAATTAGTCCAAGCGGACCGTAGAATATGGCAATAATACACTACGTTTAGTGATCTTCTGATTACTTGGCAGAGTAGCACACGAAAACAGAAAGTTGTCATCTTTTCGTTCCCAAATTAGACCGAGAGTTTTAGTTGCATTGCTTCCATCGTGAAATCTTAAGCATTGCTCTACGCCATTTGAAGACCATTTCCTTAACTCAAAATTCCTCCTTGCTAATAGTGATTCTGTCTGACTCATAAATTCAAGAACTTCTTCTATTGTGTTGCCCCCAGAGATCTAATCTGATGCATCGCCCGTATGGCTAGAATCGCAGCTAGCTTGGTAGTTGGTACCATAAGTAATGGTATTAATTTATAGATCTAAATCAAATCTTACGTATTATATCTCGATAGAATACATTGCAAAAAGTTGTCGGGATAAGACACACGAACACAGCGATACATTTTACAAATGTCTCCTGTCAAGGCAATTTTGAATGAACGAAATCTCAATAAAATGCTGAACAATTTTGGCTGGATAGTTGGTCCTGATAGCAGTATATCATTTAGAGAGAGCCCAGAAAATGTTACCGACGATCCGTCAAACACAACGCGCAATTTCCTAGTTGTGCTATCGGCCTTCAACACACAATAATGGATGAGGGAGAAGGTAGGAACACCAGGGGGTAGGGCTTTTACGCGTGACATGTGAGAAAGATCATTATATTCCTTCAAGAATTCAGAGTATTGTTGTTTGAGATCAACTCTGTTTGTGAGTCTTTTTTCTAAATTTTCGAAACGACGAAGTGCCCCCTCATATGAGTCACCAAGTTGATTGTGATGGATCCTAGCAGGAAGTCTAATGGGAGTATTCACCGGATTCTAAACGAATGTAGTTTTCAACGAGGTGCCTTTCGCATTCTACTTCTGCCTTTTTAACCCTTGATGGAAACGATCTACAATCTTCGAGTTCCCAAGAGCCTTTCACTAGATCCTGCAATTTGTCATCAGCTGTTTCAAATGTAACATTCTCGGACATAGCTAAGCTTTTTTTTTTTTGTTTATAATTTACGCGCGCCTAAGGGGTTAGATACCCTTTTACTGTTGCCAGGGCGCGGGCGGAAAGATAGAAGGAGGAGAAAGGAAAATTGTTTTTGTAGTGGTTTGAAACTCAGGTGTGTTTGGTTTCTATGTTTGCTCTCCAGGGGTGGGAGTCCGAATAGGACGGAGAGTTTTTCTTCACTCAGAGTGATTCGAGATATAATTCCCAGTATTTTTTTTTATTGCTTGAAACTCTTACAACAGCCAAATCTACGTGTCAGTGTTATGCCTTCACACGCAGAATTTTTTTGTCTGAGTTCCAATTACACAATGAAAAACTGATTTGCCATGGGCAGGATTCGAACCTGGACCCTCCGAGTGAGAAGCGTTTGCTACTACCACTACACCACGGCCACCCCTTGACGATTTTTTAAGAACTTGCTGTCCACCCCCGGAGACAATCTATCCTAATCTAGTTCTTTGTAGCAATGGTAAATCACTGTTTAAGTGAATCTGTCCCACACACATAAACTCGAAAAATAAACTGGCTCCTACAAGAAAATCAATCCTTTGATACTTGAAGGAATATTCCAAGTTATGTCATCTAATGTACAACTAGGCTGGTTCTCTGTAATTGTGGGAACGACTATAGCTGTAAAGTCGAATAATCTTCATTTCTTGACTGCATAAAGATTTCCACCACTTCGTTGCAAACTAAGTCAGTCTGTCCTATACCAGATATTAGATTTGACGATTTTGTTTTCCTCAGTTGTAATTGACTTTCCATGTGAATGGAAATGAAATGAATCTGAGAAGCTGAATCAATGAATTGATTGCTCTGCAAGGGACCAAAGTTTCACTTAATGAAGATAATCGCAGTAGCAATAAAAATGTAGTTACTATGACCGTCCTTTAGTGCTTCGCGTTGAAAACCGATATACGTTATGGCAAACGTTATGATTCTTTGTACCGAGTAGCAGGAGAAAAACTTAAGAATCGTGGACAGTTTTGCATGGTCGCTCGAATTGCAAAACATGCATTCATTTCTAAATTTGTTTTAAGAAGTATCTTTCGACAATTGTTGTTATTGGAAAGTGATTTTTCGCTTACCTGTCGATTAGTCGTTCCCATATCGCTGCATTTTCTACACTTTCTAGCATTTGGCATATATTTTCCAAGAACGTAGACATTAAGTTCCATGTAGTCGTAGGTATAGAGTTGATTGGCGTTTGCTCTTCTCATTTGGTACGCGACTTTGCATCAAGTTTCAGAGCGACGAGATAAATGAGCATGCAATCAGTTAACTGCTCTTTCGTACCCATGGTTTGAAATGCTCGGAGATGTGAGTTTATTTTGTCACTGAGCTCTCTAAGTTGCAAAACCGACCCGTGTTCTACTTTGCTGAGTGCAAACATATCTCGAATATGAGCCTGAAAATTGAAGCGCTTATTATCGAATCTATTCTGTAACATAGTTACCGCCAGGTCATAATTATGATCGTTAATTTCCAAAGATCGGTTGGTGTCCAGTGCTGCATCTGTCAAATATTTATTCTATTTATTTATTTTCAAGGGATCGATACAAATGAATTTGTAAAGTCTGGGATTTTACGCCGGGGTACTATGCCCATGTGGCGTTTGTCAACAGCACGGTGGTGTTCCCATGTGATTTCCCATCTAGGTACTTACCGCGCCCTCACTGCTTGATTTCGGTGATCTAGTATCTGTCAAATATGAACGAAGGTGTTGCATTTTTTCTATTTTAGTCAAATCCTTATCGTTGTCAATTATGGTTTGGAATAGGATATAGGAATTTGTAAAACCGGTAATTTTGGTCTTGGCTGTGTTACGATAAACGAGGGATGAGTCTCATCTGGGGACAGATGCCTCGCCGTGGATGAATGTCGATTGTCTACAGTACGGACCACATTTAATTGTCGAACGACGATCACTCTTACTTCCAAAAAATATGTCGAAAAATTTGCATCACTTTCAAATTCCTTAAAATGCACGGAAGTCAACAACAAATGATGGCTTATCTTCGCATGTATTAACGGACGAACTGAAGCAATTGATCAATGGCCAGGAATGGAGCACGGAAGTTATTGATCAACTAACTACGAATGGTACTACAACCCACCATCGGCACCACACTTTGGGGGATTATGGGAGGCTGGAGTGAAGTCGATAAAATTTCACCTGCATCGAATCATGAGGAATTATACTTTCACATCTAAGGAATTGTGCGCCGTTTTGACGCAAATTGAGGCGTGTCTCAATCCACGACCATTATGTCCACTGTCAGAGGACTGTAATGATTTACAAGTATTAACACCCGCACATTTCCTTATTGGCTCTGCACAACTGGCCTTGGAAAAATACTGGGAAGGAAAATTAAAAGATGTAGAAAGAGCAATATATGTACACAAAATGTTGCATTTTGGAACATATTATATAAAAAGCAGTAATAAAATCAATAATGTGCTATATACGTAGCTAAAGTGTTGAGCATCTACTAGTACGAAATTGGCAAACAATTTCTGGAATGACTTATCAAAAAGATCTTTAGATTGCCAGAAAATACCTCAAACTATATGAATCACTGGAAAACTAGATTGATACCATTTTTTAAAGAATTTACCCTCAAGTGGGTATAACAACACTTATACTCATAATGCCACGGAATGTGTAAAGTTTTTTTAAAAATGGGTTAGAAAGATAAAGAAAGATTTTTAGGCCCAGTGGTTGTCTTGCAACATGGATGGCATCCAACGTTTAATGAGGAGACTTACTTGTAAATTTATTGGACTTGTTGCTGTATTCTAGGCAACCACTCATGTCGCGTGATTTTGAACGGCGAACCGTCTGATTAGGAAGCCAATATCCACTTAATCCATAGCCAATCGCGGTTAGTCAGTAAGCCGTGACCCCAATCAATAAATTCTGCGCCTTTCTCAAGAGCTAGGCATCTTCGATCGTGCCTATGACGTATTTTGCGAAAATGTTGACCCATAAGCTGAAGCCAAGTGACCACCGTGCATATGCTGATTGGACGTTTGGCATTTTGTATTTAGTTAAGCGATCGTACGAAATATGGATTATATATTATATACGGAAAAGTTGGATGTTTTGTGTGGTTTACATGTCGAATGTGTCATTGGGCCGTACTTATTCCGAGATGATGCCCGCGAATATGTTGAAGCCAATAGAGACTGCTTTCACTTCATGATGGTGCAGAGAAATAATTCCCCGAATTACATGACGATGAATGCTCGTACTGTGTAATCAATGTGACGTATTGGTCAAGTATGTATGCAAGTATGTGCATAAGAAATGTATGGTGAAAAGAAGTGGACGATTGATGTATATCATATCCACGTTTGTTGCCCACGCTTTTCCAATCTAAAACTGCCAATCGAATTCTTCTTTATCCCGTCATTTGTTTGTTGGACACCTGTTATCACATGTTCTCTTCGTGCTCCTATTTGTTTATCACTAATGTACTTTCTCTTGCTTCTAAGTCTATTTCGTAAGTCTAGGTAAAGTTTAGAGTATGAAGATTTGTGAGCTGTGAGAATAAAGTCCAATTTGAAACAAAATCTAATTTGTGTGATTTTTTATTTATAATAAAAAACTCCCGGGAGCTAAGTCTACTGGAGGATTCACAATAGTTCCCGCTCAGTGGAAAAGAAGCCCATTTTCGTAGGTTCCCACTTCCTTATGGAAACTAAGTACACATTCAAAAATAAGAAGAGGGAACTAACTTCCAACTATTCGAATTTGACGAAAAAAACAGTTAGTTATCACATTCGTTTAGTGAAAAATTGCAATAGTGCAATCACTTTGTTTTCTCTTTTAACTCAACAGAGTCCCACAAATTTAATTTTGGAAACATTTGTTTAATGTTCGAAAAACTACTTCTTTTCAAAATTCAGTTGGCAACTCTGAAAATAATTAATCAAAAAAAAAATTCCCGATTACACTTTGATAATTTTCGGAGTCTTGACGATTTTCTGATATTGTTTTTCGTCGTATTTATATGTGATAGTATACACAATTATATATTATTGTAGTATTTTGTTAATTAATTTTGGTATATGTTGCTGTCAATTAGTTTTGACAGTCAAAATATGATATTTTTCTTCCATTAATAAAAAAATTTCCTGCTACAAGTAATTGTCTTTCTCATTTTATTTGTTCTTGGGCGAAGTGACAGTTTGTTCACAATTAAAGAGTCACTGAGTCCCTTTCACGAAAGTGGGTTTATTCCCCACTTAGTGGGAACTAAGTTAAATCCTAGTAAACTTAAATCCCAGCGACTTATTTCGCTGCACCCTTCATGTTAACCAATTGGAGGATATGTGGTTTCAACAAAACGGTGCCACAATCGACTTATTGAAGAAGTACATAAGTTCTACATAAACTGTAAACAAAGGTTGGTTTTATTCTAAACGCGACCCCGAGAAAATGGGTCGCGTTTAGAACAAAAACACAACAAAGTCGATCTCGAAACAGTCATCACTTCAATACGATCTGGGATAGAAGAACTGATTTCACGACCGATAAAAAGCTTTAGACGACTTGAAGGCGAACGCTAACGTATCATTAGAGTTGGGTCCAAGCCATCACTCATGCAAACGGTTATGTGGAGGGCATTTGAATGATGTCATATTTTAAAACTGATGATATCAATTGTGTCATTAATACTCGTACCTTAAATGCTAGTGCGTGTTAAAATAAACGCACATAACTTAGCCGTAACTGGCATCGAATTTTTATAAGAAATTTGGGTGATTTGTGAACGATTTTGAAGCGTTTACCTTTCCATTATTTAGTGATATACTATCTGAAACACAAATATGATATTCCTATTGGGAAAATGTAGCGCATCTTTTTAATTTATGCCTATACAATATTTAACGTCTTTTTCGCAAAATTAAAAAAAATATAGCTCAATTCCTCTTTTATTTTTAAATCACATACCGCAACACCTTGTTTTGTTAAAAAATATATTTTAAATCACTGCTGCAGATAATCCGTTGGATACTAAAAGACCCTTAAAAACGTTAAATTTATCGGCTTTTCGTGATGGTGAAAGGGTAAGTAGAACTCAAAAAACCATCGAAATAAAATATTAAAAAAATTATTTGGAATTTAACGTATTCGATGAAATTAAAATCAAAATTTTGGATGACAAGCCATACCGGAAAAATGAATGATTTTACTTCATAGGACTTTTGCTTACAGACCTTTATTTAACATACAAAGTGACAAATCGATCAACAACAATTCATTAATTATTTATGTTTTTCTATCTGCGTGCTATCAAATTGTATCCTCAGTTTCCAATTTATTAAAATTGTTAATCAAGACGCGTTAACATATTATTCCCTAATTTCCTTTTCATAGACACTACTTATCATGGCACTGATTTTACTCTGAGGAATATACATTATACAAGTTTATACAATGTTATTTTTATACAAGTGCATTTCCGCCAAAAGGCTTAAATTTGTTGTACTTTTATTCAATGTTTTTCAATTATATCATTTCCGAAGATCTACAAAAAACATTTTTGCAATTTATTGACGGAAAAGTTTTCAGATCTCTTAAGGCTTAAGCAGGAAAAATATTGAAGATATTTATTTTGTTTGCCCAGTTTTGATACTTTCTTAATTGAAACTTACTATCAAAATCCATGTATCTATCGCAACATAAAAGGAAGAAAGAAAGAAAACACACAGTAAAAGAAAATTAAGGCTGAAGTGAACGCTTGACTTTGTTTTCACCCAACACTACGAGGTAAAACGCATCGACCTCTGCCTTTGTTTTACGATTCAGTATTCACTAACTACCTTTCATTGAAACTTTATTGCTGCTCCGTAATGGCACAATAAAACAGCATATGCTACTACTACTGGCTTTCACATCAGTGATACCAACGAATGGTGAGATCCAACAGACTCCACCGATAGTGATGATAATAGAAGAAATAGAAAGACAGGAACGTCATATCGACCGGTGGCAAGTTGATTGTCTGCTTTGTAAAGAGGAATCAGCAAAAGGTTTTAATGCTTCTATTAAACGCATATGCTGAGTCACAATGTTGAGGATAATTTGATGTGGGATTCTACATCCTAGATGTTGTACGAGAAAATATTTTTTTTTCCATTTTCGTAACATGGGTTTATTAATTAAAAAAAGTGTTTCGTCCGCATTTTTTTGGGGTTAAGGGCAAGCAAAAGTTTTACGGATATTCTTCTGTTTTTACTAATCGTAAAGTGAGTGGCTTTTAGATTACTTGACAAATTTTTACGACGAAACAATTTGTAGTTAGATTTGTAAGTCTATTTTAGAATTTGTTTGATGCAGTAAAACAACGAGAGCTGGCTCTATAGCACAATATTTTTTGTAAATAAATGGGAATAGATTTACGGTAGATTAAAGAAAAGTCATCATAGTTCACATATGTATGTTCTCAAAATTGTTGAAAATTTCAAACCCTTTCAATATCTTTTTTTGTGTTGAAATCATACAAATTGGAAGAAAAAATTAAAATTAAGTTCAATTAAATCTGCAAAATGCATCCAGGGTTTATATACATATGCAACAGTTGCAAGAGTTGCATATGTATATAATAGGGAAGGAGCAGAGTCTTCCTAACACATTCGAAATCACTAAATATAGGTTGACCCAGCAAAAGTGAGAAATATCTATATAGGGACCATTGGGATGTTGTGCTTTAGCAGTCAAGTCATTATTCAATCTGTCATTATTTAAAATGGAGGGCTATTCCACGCAACAATGACCTTATTTCAAAAATGCAATGACTCGCATTTCGTTAAAAGTATAATCGAAAAAATCGATTACTGAAGTCATACCATCGACACCTGTTTGTCCAGGTCGTTTAGCGGAAGATATAACTGTTGTTTGCCAAAAATTGTACGAGTTCGGGAACTTCAGAAAGTTTGTGCTTAAGTAAAAAAGCAAAATTGGTGCATTTCGAGTGACTAAAATACACATGTTGTATTCCGGAGCGATGGCATCATTGGTCCATATTTTTGAAGATGCTGGCGGAAATGTACAAACAATCAATGGCGAACGGTATCGGGCAGTGATGACCTAGTTTTTTTGTGGATAGTGTAATTTATTGTAGCTCCATGGATTTACTCTCAATGGTTGACCAAGGTTTATGTTAACAAACCCACGACCACGTAAGTCTTGAAGCAAGGGACTGGACGCTGTAATACTGAAGTGCAGCCACATTATGCCACCTTATTGAGACGCTTTTATAAATTTGTCATATGCATATGTATACAGGGTGTCCCAAAAATCAACGTCAAGCGGGAAACGGATGATAGGTCAAGTGGTGTCGGATATCACAAAATAATAAAAAAAAATCTAAGTCCTGTACTTTTAAAGTTATTGGCACTCAAAAAATATCGAGAAATCTGACACCATGTGATGATCTTTCAAGTACTCGTACTGTGACCTCAAATCTTTACTTTTCTTCGATTTTTTTTTGTCACGTAACCCTGAGTAACTCTTCTGTAAATTATAGTCCAAAATTGAAACATAACTACGAGTATATCGGTTTTAACTAAAATATTCCTTTTTTGTGCATCCATGTACGAGTATCTGAAAATCATTAATCACACAACTTGAACTGACTGTACTGACAAAAAAATGTACTAAGCCATTTTGGCATGTAAAAAATCGAAGAAAAGTAAAGATTTGAGGTCACAGTACTTGAAAGATCATCACAGGGTGTCAGATTTCTCGATTTTTTTTTGAGTGCCAATAATTTGAAAAGTACATGACTTAGATTTTTTTTTATAATTTTGTGATTACCGACACCACTTGACCTATCACCCGTTTCCGGCTTGACGTTGATTTTTGGGACACTCTGTGTTTTTTGCGAAACTATGTATTTTTTATTTATTTATAAATGGACTGTATATATTCTATGCACTATATGCATGCCGAAATGCAGTACATATAGTATCAAATTGCCATTGATGATTTAATAGTTGTTTAGTAAAACAACTGTTGGTGGAAATTTTGTCTAGTTTTATGTTTAGTTTTGTTTTTTTTTTGTTTTTTTTTTAAATGTGAACCAAAATAAAGTAAATTAAAGGTGGTGTAGCAGCAAACTAGATGACGCAGTAGGATTTCGAATTATTTAGGTGAGTATATTTTGTTTAAATGACATTGAATTAAAGTTATTTAGTTTATTTATTTTAATATTGAATGTCTGGGTCGATCTTTGAAGCGTTGATCCAAGATAAGTTTAGTTATAAGTTGTAGTATTAAGCTTTTAGTGTTTAAGTTTCATTAGTTAATTAATTTTTTTTTTAAGTGATATCAGTTTATGAGAGATTTTTATTATTTAAGTTTTGTTGTTCTAGTTGAATTCGGAGTTCGGAATTCGATATTCGGAGTTCTGTAACCCTGAACTTGACTTGCAAGATTATGGAGTGTGTCCTTGCTGAAACATAGGTTTATGGATGTGCTACGCAAAATATCGAATTTTGGGTCTGGGGTAGATGATCGGCTCAGCTAAGTTTTTATTATAATATTTCTAGAGTTATTATTGAATTTGTAATATTATGGTTTGATTTATGCGTTTAATATTAAGTATTATATGTATATTGTATTATAATTCGAATTATATTAGGCTTGTAGATTTAGGTGTTTTTATTTAAAGGATAGCTTGTTCTTCGCTGGTGTTGTTGGAAGGCAGGTAATAGATTTTCGTGATCGGTCGTTTCATCATTCCATTTTTCGTTTTCATTGTTACGACGTGCGTAGGTCCGTCTGATCCAGGGTGTATCTGATGTATCCTTGCTAGACACCACTGTAATGGTGTTGTTGCACTGTTTTGTGCCCACTTTGGTCTTTGTTGTAGCCTAGTTAGGTATTCGGTACTCCATTTTCGCCAGAATACATCAGCTAGCAACTGCAATCGTTTCCATCTTTCAAGATATCCCATCGACTTTGTTGAGCTGTCACCTTGTGGGATAGAGTCCAAAGCTTGTCCAACTAAAAAGTGTCCTGGCGTGATGGCGCTCAGATCGTCTAGCCTTTCCGTAAGAGAGCAAAGAGGCCTTGAGTTCAAGCACGCTTCTATTTGTGCAAGTAATGTTGTGTGAGCTCTTCGAAGGTTAACCTGTCGTTCCCCACAATTCTTTTCTAACTGATTTCACCACGGCTTCCCATAGTCCACCAAAATGGGGTGAAGCGGGGGGAATTAAATGCCATTTAATGCCTTTATTCGCTAAGTGCCAAGCGACATCTTTCCAGTCGTGTTGCGAGTTCTTTAACATTCTATATAATTCGGCGCTGGCTCCCACAAAGTTTGTCCCACAATCGCTATGTACGAGTATGTGTGCGCAGATTCCTCGCCGGGCGATAAATCTTTGGAACGCCGCTAGAAAAGCTTGAGTGGTCAGATCCGAAACTAACTCAATAGGAATGGCCTTTGTCGCCATGCATATAAATAAGGCGAAATATCCCTTGTATGATTTACTTCCCCGACCTTTCCAAGACTTTATCTCTATAGGACCCGCGTAATCCACTCCGGTGTTTTTAAACGGTCGGTCTGCTTGCACTCTTACCGCTGGGAACACTTCCCATAAGTTGCTGCATTCCTTGCGCCTTGTGCCTATAGCATTTTGTGCAACGGTGGATGTGGTATCGCACGCTGCGGATGATTTGAACGATCCAGTATATCTGGCGAATTTATGCGATTGTCTGTTGAATGCAGCCATGTAGAGTGTTGTCGTGAGCGTCTCGAACTATCAGCTTCGTCAGGTGGTGTTGATGGCTTAGTAGGATAGGATTTTGTTCGTTGAAAGTAAGAGCCGTATTTTTTAAATGGCCTCCTACTCGTCGAACGTTATTAGCGTCGGTAAACGCGTTTAATGCCATTAATTGTTTTGACGTTCCTTTCTTACTCAGAACTGTAAATTCCTCTGAAAACATTTCCCTTTAAGCGGACTTCACGATTAGCAGTCGCGTCAATTCGTCAGCAGTTAACGGAGCATCATTTCGGGAACCTTTTGGGGATCTATAGTTGGAGGCAAACCGAAGACAGGACGCAATCACCCTCACCACTTTTGAGAGACAAGAGTAGCGGTGAATAACTTGGCTGATGCTATCCCGTGCAAGGCCTTGGGTACAGTATGTTTTTACTGCACGCTTCTCCTCCTCTGTAGTTATATTGGTCGGGAACGACGTATTCCCATAGCTTTTGCAGGAATTCGGGACCTTTCCACCACAAGTCGGATGATTGGAGTGCAGAAGGAAGTAGTCCTCGTGATGCTAAATCAGCAGGGTTTACGTTGGTAGGAACATGTCTCCAAGCTTCGACTTTCACTTGACGTTGGACTTCTACTACGCGGTTTGCTACAAATGTTCCCGTCTTGTTGGTGGTGCTCGTATCCATTCTAGCGTAATTGTGGAATCCGTCCATGTGTTGACCTTGTGGGTCGGTATTTCCAGGATCCTTACAGCATAGTCTACGAGCGAAGCAAGCAGAACTGCTTCACAAAGTTCAAGACGAGGAAGTGTAACCGGTCTTTTCATCGGTGCTACCTTAGTTTTTGACATAAGGAGATGCGTGTGGATCTTGTTGTGTGCGTCTAGGACCCGGATGTACAGCACAGCTCCATATGCCTTTGTAGATGCGTCCTTGTTGCTTTGTTCTGTGTTGATCCACCGTGGAATTTCAATGGTCTCGATTTTTGATAAGTCCTGTTGGAAGGCTTTCCATCGTTTTCGTAGTTCCATAGGAACCGGCTCATCCCAATTCGAGCCCAAACTCCAACGATTTTGCATGATTATTTTTGCCGTTACGATGCAGGGAGAAATCCAGCCGAGCGGGTCGAAAAGTTTGGCGATGGCAGACAAAATCGATCTTTTCGTTATGTCGTCTGTATGGGGTTGATCATTCCGAAACGAAAAAAGGTCCTTCTTAGGAAACCATTTGATTCCCAACGTTTTGACGTGATTTGCTGACTCCAATGGTAACTCGTAGTCTATTTCCCGGTCTTCTTCTGCAATCTTCTCTAGTATGGATTGTTGGTTGCTTGTCCACCTCCTCAAATTAAAGCCAGCGGCAAAAAGCAATTGACATGCTTCATCTCTCTTCTTAATTGCTTCTTGAATGAAATCCGCACCACTTATTAAGTCGTCAACATACATCTTGTCGCAAACCATTCTGGCGCCTAGTTGGAATTGGCTACCTTCATCCTCAGCAAGCCTTCTGAGCACTCGGAGTGCTAAGTAAGGTGCAGTCGCTGTTCCGAACGTGACGGTGTTCAATTTGTGTATGTTGAGCGGTTCCTGTGGGTTTCTCCTCCAAACAATCAGCTGGTAGTATCGGTCCGGTTGATGTACAGCGATTTGCCGGCACATTTTTTCTATATCCACCGTAAACGTGATCTTATATGTCCTCCATCGTAAGATGAGATCAACAATATCAGTCTGCAATTTTGGACCTACTAGCAGGCGATCATTCAACGACAACCCGTCTGATGTTTTCGCCGCTGCGTCGAAGACTACCCTTAGCTTGGTGGTTGTACTACTCTCCTTTATCACGGCGTGATGGTTCCCCATCAAATAGTGGTATGGAACTTTGAGGACTGTATCGTCCTCGCTTACCTGTTCCATATGTCGGAGCGTAGAATATTCGGCAATACATCGAGCGTAAGCTTCGTACAGTTCTGGGTCCTTGCTAAAACGCCTTTCGAGATGAGTGAATCTTCGCACTGCGCATTCTTACTTCTACCCATCTTTGGATGCCGTTGCTCTTTAAAAAGTAACTGGACTTCATATCGCCCATTAGGAAGCCGCCTGGTATGCGTAGCAAAGTGTTCTTCCCAGACAACTTCATCTTCCGTCTTTGGCCTTTGAAATGGCGTCTCCTCGATTTCCCAGAATTTCTGCAGTTGATGGCTTAGGTCAGTGAATTGTACGAAGCTACGTATGCGTTTTGGACTCTCAGCTGAAACTCTTCCGAAGAGAATCCAGCCTAATAACGTCTTCTGTGCCAAGGGTGTATTAGGCTCCCTACTTCTGACAATGTCCGGAAGGAGAATTTTGGCGAAAACGTCAGTTCCGAACAACAGATCAATCTGTGCTGGTACACCAAATCGTAGTCCTTCAAGATGATGCCATTTGTATGGTTTCATTCGTTGGGCCGGAAGAAGCCCAGTCAGCGACTTGAAAACCAGCGTCTTAACAGCGCTCTCATATGTCGAATGAAGCGATCCGAACTGTAGTTCGACGTAACTGTCTGAAGTCCCGCTGCTGACCAACCCCAACCCTGATACCTCGCCAAAGGTCCGCTTCTTTTTTAAGTTCAGCAATTGTGCAGCCGCTTCAGAAATAAATGTGGCCTCTGACCCTGTAACCTACCATCTGATCCCTTCGCTTTTACCACGGCTGTGGCGAGTAAAATTTGACTTTCACGCTTTTGCAGCGCGTGAAAGCTGTTGAGCGTCGCACTAGTTGTCGGCAGTACCTCCCCCGACGGTTGAAACTCAGGCACATTTGGATTTACGGCTACCTGGTAAGCATGCGAACTAGTGGAGCTCACTGGATATTGCCGCTGTGATGATTCGTTTGTATGTGTTTGATCGGCCAATGGATTTTTATGAAGCAGCGAATGATGACGCTGTTGGCAGAACAAGCATGATTTTGAGCTGGAACATTCCCTCACCAGGTGATTATATCCAAGGCAATTCTCGCAAACCCCTATATTTTTAACCGTTTGTTTTCTTTCTAGGTGGTCCATGTTGAGGAACCGTGTGCATCTTCTCAACACATGCTGGCTTCCTTGACACATCCTGCAAGTTACGGATTTCGATGTCTGGTTTGTGACGAATACCTTGGATTGGTTCGCATGTGACCGCTGTTTGACACCTGATGATTGACCTGATCGTCCCGGATACGATGAACCTCGTTTTTGCTGCTCCACTACCTCCAACGTCCGAAATCGAGTCTCAAGGAATTCGGTAAATTCCTCGTACGTAGGAAGCTCCTTTGTGCTGCCCTGTTTCTCCTCCCAAAGCTGTTGAAGTGAGCATGGAAGTTTTTGCAGCAAGAAAAAATGACAATTGTGTCCCACTTCTCCACCGGTAATTCCAAATTCCCCAGTGCATGGATGCATTCCTGCGAGGTGTCCAACAGCTCCTTCAGGCCATCTGCAGATTCCTTCACCAACGTCGGTTGACCGAAAAGCAACTTCAGCTTTGCATTCACTAGCACACGTTTGTGGTCGTAACGTGACGTCAGCAGCTCCCAGGCCTTTTCGTAGTTATCTGAGTCAAGCTGAAGATGTTGGAGCTTCAATGTTCAGCTTCACCTCTCAATGAAGACTTCAGATAGTGCAGCTTTTCGATGTTGTTTAAGGCTTTGTTGTTATGCACCAATGATTTAAAGAGATCATGGAATGATCGCCAAGTCGTATATGAGCCTGCAAACTTCGGTATGTCGATCTTCGGAAGCCGCAATTCATTGCCTGAGCTGTTTGTCGTTGTAGCTAACGTACCTGTAGACGATGCTGCTGCTGTGGATGATTTCTTGCATTGTTCCAATGCATCCATCAACTCCACTTTGTATTCCAGGTAAATGTCCGTTAGCTGTTCGTAGATCACTAATAACTCTTCTTTTTTCAGGGTAGCTTCTAGCCTCCCCCACCAACGATCGCCTGATGATAGGCTCGTGCTACCTTGATGTCATCTTCCAACAAAGAGAGTCGGCTGGTAAGATAACCCTGACCCCGGCGTTCTTTTGGAGCTTTTTTGAAATTAGTAAAATTTCTTACGATCTGGCTGAGAAGATCCTTCTGCAGTTCACCACATTGAACTGAAGAACTTATTTTTTGTTTAGCCATATTATTTTATTTTAATTGAATACGTAAGTATAACACTAGACGAGTTTTAAATAATTATATGTAAGTGTACTCACTTGCTTTGCTTTTCTGCTTCCAGACTTGGGGATTTGCTAATTGCTGTGATGCCGGCAGCTTATTTCTCCAGATGCTGAGATGGTTACTGTTGCAGGTTGTTGCAGATGAAATTACAGGTGTATTTTTGTATATATTGTATTCTTGTATATTGTATAATTTCGCGGCGCGAGAAATTTACAATAATATGTACGTGGAGCGTGGGCTTTTATATTAAATTTTATTTATATTATAGGCAGAACTCTATATGTGTATATATGTACGAGTATATGTATATGTATATGTATATAAGAACTTTTGTAAAGATTTTCAAAAAGCTTTCCCTTTTTAAACCACTTATTTATTCGTAGAATAGTAAATTTATTTCATAAAGAGGTTTGTTCGACCAAATGTATCAAATATTGTGCATTCGTAAAAATGCCACTTTGTTTAAAAATTTAATGTAAAACACAAATGACCAAATGATTCAAATACACAGGCTCGAAGGACCAAATGTTTCTTTGCGAAACTATGTATTTTTTATTTATTTATAAATGGACTGTATATATTCTTTTTACTCGGTTCGTAAAACCGTTTTTAAATTGGGAAAATAGCGCTAGAGCGGAAAAAGTAAAACGCACAGTTTTGTATTCTAAAACGTTATAATTAATATTTTATTCTGATAATGGAATTTATACATTTCTAGGTGGTTATGTTTTTGTTTGTTTGTTGTTGTGCTATTTGACGTTTTTAGTGTAGACTTTTGTGGATTTTGTTTCTGATATGTTTGTTTGATGTTATCTGTTTTCTTATAAATAGTTTTATTTGATGTCATCAGTTTTCATGCTTCAACACTCTGTATGTATGTAGCGATTCAAATAGCTACTCGTAATATCGTTGAAATAACGAAATATATGTGCTAAAGCCGGTGTGGACCTAAGGTATATAACTTTGTAATAGTACCAAAAAAATAAATGATAATATTTTAGAAGTTTTTGAAAATAAAGTGTAAGAGAAATTGTCCAGCACAATGGTACATAAGAAATGACGACTTACACCGAGAGCTTAGAATTCCTACCGTCAAAGACGAAAAAAAAAACGTCGAGAGAATACACAAAAAACAAAACACAAGACTAAACGGACATATCGACAATACAGTCCTACATATTTTGGACGAGATAAGCCTATTGCGCCCTCTCCAAAGAACCAAACCTTTGAGCCTAGCGCGATAAAATGAAACCTCGTTTAAAGCGAAACAAGGACGAATTTTCATTGGAAGGTCACTTGCCAAACGAGCCTATTTTACGAAATAAAAAATGCTGATAAGTTAAAACTTACTTACGGTCACATACACATTAATATCGTAGGAGGGTGTTTTTAGTGAGTAAGAATCTCTAATGGAAGATTTTCACCTGACCTCTCCAGAAAAATAAAATTTCCAAAGAAGAATATTGGAATGATTTCCGGTTCCGTTTACTTTGATATCCATTAAAGCTAAAAAAAAACTGAATGTTAGCTGTACGAACTGTAGGTGCAATGGAAGCTACCTGTTCAGAAAACTTTTTGTTTGTACGAATTGTGTTTCCTAGTGCTAAGAGATGGGAGTTAATTTTAATTTATTGCTCATGCTACTTAGCCATTTCCACTTTCTCCAACCAGTGTATATTATTCTAATAGCAGCATACCCCCTCCCAATTTACAGGAATGGTTATAACCTATATATTAAATGTATATGTGCTCTCCTTTATCTATAGTAAAATATCAACGAGGTATATCTGTCTCGATTGCCGAGACCACTTCCCGATCTCTTAGAATTATTTGGACATCTAGAACAATGACTAATATTTATGTTAGCATTCAACGAGGCAAGATAAACTTACTTATCTCTTACTTTTCGATAATACCTTGAGTCTTTAAAAATATCGTAAAGGAAAGGCAATGAACGTCGCAGAAGTCTGTAACTTCTGTTACAGACCAACTGTTTTATCTTTCCGGAATACCCGCATCTAGTCAAAATCGAAAACACGAACAAACTCGTACCTAGCCACATACACAATAATTCAATCTTACCCAACTGTCGAATATCTTGGAATGTAGCCAAAAGATATGGCTCGACAGACAGCAAGAATAATATTCAGGTTTCAGGTTGTATAAACGAATGCGAACTCTCCACATAGCAAGGGCCTTTAAGCTAGAAACAGGCTACACACGTTGCCAGTAAATTCCTTTCAGTGTGGAGGGAATTACGAGTGTGGAGTGGAGTGTTCAGGCCACAATACTACCAACCAACTAGTTTAAATTGTGTTTTGCCGATTGGATTGGTTTTGTAATTATTGGAAGAAAGTTTCCAGTATATATTTTTTTACCTTGAGAACCCTCTCTGTTGTAACTACTACACTACTCGTATGTAGCGGTGGTTTGCTTTATCAGCTTAGCTAAAAATAACATTAATCCCTCTTAACGGCTTTGACAAGTGCCGCCTGGTTATACATTCAGAGTATTCTCCGGCCCTACTGAAGGCCGAAACATGCCTACTCCCTATAACCTATTATTAGGTTATATTGTCAACGAAGAAAAAACTCGCAAAAGATTACCGCGAACACCATTCCCCCGCTGCATATTTCAGAGAACCAGGTTAACATGTTCGAAATGACTTTTCCTTTTTCCACGATGACAGTGATGATAGAAGTGGCAGCCGCTCAGGTTACTTTTAATAATTTTATAAAGACGCTTGAAGATATAAAAGGCTGTTCTTGCTGGCTTCTCTACGCATCTGTTTGTTTATATGTCTTTACATATACATAATATGTCTCGACTTTGACAATATATTTTAAGTTTTTTTTATTAAATTTGTTGTCAACAATAAAATAAACTGCGTCGAAGAAAAATTACTTGTATATTTTGCTTCACTTGTTAATATACAAGTTGGGACACAAATTTTTTTTTTGTAAGTTACGTAACAAAACACCGCAATTTTATTATTTCCAATATAACACACATATGTACATATGTACATACATATAGCGGACTAATAACAAAGTTTGTATGTGATATATTTCTTTGTATGTAATATATTTCTTTGTATGTTCTTTACACACACGTTTTCCCATTTTGATATACAATACATATGTATGTATGTATCTACTTTTAATTCAATGTTTTCTTCTTCTTCCCCTATTTAACAAAATGTAGAAATAAATGGTGTTGGCTTTGGTTTTTGGAAATAACTTTATTACTTACTTCAGAAAATTTCATAAACAGTGGCATCATCCAAATAATCCAAACAAAAGCGATAATAATACGTAGGATATATGATCGAGCTTGATGGGGTTTTCCACTTCTTGTGGCTGTTATTTCTCCCGTAAGCATAGTACCGTAATGGGTTTGTCAGCTTGAATTCAATATTTTACCTAGACGAAATTAGACTAAAAAAATATATATATGCATATGGATTGTATAATAATAGGTTTTGAATGAGTAGAAAATTTCGAGGGCTACTTTGATAATATTTAGTTTGCCAGTAGATTGATAGCACATACACATATTATATTTTACATACTTATACATACATTGTATATTTGGATAAAATTGTTCGTAAAAGACCTGTCAATAAGGTATTGTAATTGCTTAGTAGGTAAATTTTACATATTGAACGTTTAATACGAATTTGAATAAGTATAAATATTTAATTATACAAATACTCGTAAATACGCATTGAAACTAGGAAATTATATTTATTGCATCTTGTTGCTAAATAAACGGTGTACCAAAATTCACGCAAGAAATAAAAAAAAAGGTTTTTAATTAAATATTCCAATTTTTTATTGATTCATATGTTATTTTGACACTGAAACCCCTTCGCCGCTCGAAACCTTGATTGCCAGTCAGTATCATACCTTTATAGCGCCCTGAAAATTCCTTCTTCTTCGAAAAGCTTTAAATTTGTTTTCTTATACAGAAACTGCCTCGTTACCAACATACACTAAGAGCAAACGTATCTCTGATTTGCAAACTTTTACTGCATATTTTAAGTAGTTTGAAACTCTTCATAAAAATCCGCTCTTATTATAATTCGTCCATGAGAAATTCTTTAATTAATACCTTCTTGAACGTATGCATATAAATTCATAACTGGAATTTACAATTATATTAAAAAAAATTATAGCCCCTGGGCAAACAGGTTTCAGGCACTATTTTCCTAATGGACTGGACTAACACTCTTGAGCTAAACTTGAAATCACTGAAACCATTTTCTTTGTTTTTGTTTTTGCGTTTTAACATTCAACACTGCACCAGCAAAGAATATTACAAACTTCTTTCTCACTCGTAACTCAGTCATAATACTAGAAATGGATTGTCAAATCAATTCATATAGAATGAGTAAATAAAATACCTCATTGTACATAAATTGCACGTAGGTTGTATAATGCGGATGCGGCGGTTGGCCCAATGTCGCTACAACGGTTGTATCCTGTAATTCCTATTGTAGTCTTAATATGACAGTTTGTATATTTTTTTAGTATGTTAAAATAAAAAAAAATTCTTTTTTTATTTCATTGTGCCCTGAGAAAAAATAAGGACGCATCTCATTGTTTTTTAGTCCCAGTTATCTAAGATACATATCTGTACCAACCATTAATACATTCACCAATAGTCAAGCAGCACTTACATGAACTCAAAAATAATATCAGAATGCACAAATACCCTGCGAAACTTAAGGCAGCACAGGTTTAGTTTGTACTCGTATTTATAAGTAATCAAGCTCACACAAAAAATAATGTTTAATAATCAGGCATGTTACCAGGTCACAGAGAGGTAACTAGCACTGCCTAATAAGCAATTCAGAGATAGACCAATGTCTCTAGTGTGGACTGAGAATTTAGTACTTAAGTGAAACTTTCTCCTGAAACTGGGTGGCGACTCTATTAGGTAGTAACATCCTCACATTCAGAATGAAAATTTAGATGTTCCTAACTTAAATCGCTCTGGCCTAAAAGCCTAGAGCTGGCTGTCAAGTAATTTTAAATTGAACACCATGATTTGTTTAGCATGACAATCTTACGAGCAGCTCTAATGTACAAGTTAACCCGAGGGGCAACTAAGTGACTACAATGTTGCCAATCTGATACAAACTGCAAGATTGTAGTTTGCACGCGTATCCAATAACGCGAACTGCACAGAAGTAATCTAACCCCTGGCCACTGGCTCGCCTAACACATCACGGCACGATGCACGAGACGCAGCGTCAGCAATATTTGGACACCTCACGACACCATGCACGGGGCGCACCGTCAGCAATATTTGGACTAAAGCTTAGGATAGTTAAGAATATTTTTATGTCTTAGGTTTAGTTTGTATTTATAAGTAATCAAGCTCACACAAAAAATAATGTTTAATAATTTGTACTGAAGAGTAAAACTGAATAAAAATAAAGTAATTGGCGCCCAACGGAAAAAAGAAAAAAAAAGAAGAAAAAGAAACTGTATAGAGAATACTAAATTAGTGCAAGTCAAAATTATAGACACGGTTCTGTTTTTAAATAAAAAAAAAACAGATAATCAAATAAAGAAGTCTTGTAGTTGTGAGTTTAAAAAAAAGGCTTTTGGACAGCGGCGACAGAAAAAAAAAGGCGACGATTGAAAGAGAACAGGACAGGACAAGCGGGAAAAGTTATATTTAAGTTTAAACAAAAATGAAACTGGAAGTAGAGCGCATTTTTATTAAATTGATTAAAAGATAGGAATAAAGAAAGTGATATAGAAACTGAACACGGATTGAATTTTTTTGTTTGCAAGTTTCAAGAGTAATAAAAGTTAGTTAAACAAATAAATTTTCTTTAGTGTCCCATATATTTTTTCTGGTTTTCTCTAATGCGTTTCAATTGAGGGACTGTTTCTTGTGGGTTATGGGTGATAGCGATTCGGATTCCGATTTAAGGGCATTCCAAGAGAAGTATAGAAAATTTAACGTGTCTATCAATAATTATACTAGGAAGCCCGAAATGGCTACTAACGAGCAGATAAAACAAATGCTAGACTGTGCACTTATGGCACAAAAAGTGGAATTTGAACAACAGCTTGCTGCCCTAACGCAAAAGTTAAAAAGCATTCAGACTACAGCCTCCGAGGTTGAAGTTCATAGTAAAGTTCAGATCAGACCAGGAATTACTTGCGAAGAATCCTTGGGCATAATTAAGTCCTTGCCTGATTTCGAGGCAAAGAAGAGAAATACGTCTCATGGAGACAAGTGGCACATACTGACTATAAACTTTTCGAAAACTACGAGTGAAATTCTAGGCATTACCAGGCCGTAGCCATAATCAGGAATAAAATTAAAGGTCCTGCCGATATGATACTATCATCTTTCAATACCGTCTAAAATTTCAGAGCTATCATTAATCGGCTTGATTCCACGTACTCCGATAAACGTCCAATCTACTTAACTGAGCAGGAGTTGTCCACCCTTCGTCAGGGTAACATGACACTTCTACATTACTATGATGAAATAGAGAAGAAACTAACGCTTTCTCACTTCTCAAATAAAACTGTTATGTCTTATGATTTGTCAATTGCAGCTACAATAAATGTAACATATAGAATGGACGCACTGCTCGTATTCATTTCGGGAACAAAAAAATCCTTCAGCGACGTGCTTTTCTCGGCACGACCAAAGGATTTACCATCAGCCTCCCGTTTCAATAATGTTAGACAAAAGTGTCTTATCAATTTGTTTGGTGTTAACACCACATTTTTTATCTTTGCATCACTCTCCCCATTCGATGGGAAATGTGGCCTGGATTTGCTAACGCAGACTAGCGCAACATTAGATTTTAAGAATAACAGAATTCTAACAAAAGCTGAGGAACTTAAGCTTTATAAGTGTGCAAACGTCAATTTCAAACAAGTAGAACCCATAAAAGTACCACATAACGTGGCAACTAAATTTAAGGAAATAATGGTAAGACTGAATGGAGTTTTTGCAAATTCCAATGAGACTGCCATACAATACAGATTTTATTGCTACCATTCGCACGGAGAATAATGACCCTGTCTATTCAAAGCTATACCCTTACCCAATGGGCGTTGCTGACTTCGTAAATTCTGAGATCAAAGACCTATTGCGTAACGATATTATTAGACCTTCAAGATCACCATACAAATACTCCATCTGGGTTGTTGACAAAAAAAGGTAGACGCGAGCAGGAAATATAAAAAACCGACTTGTAATAGACTTTCGCAAATTAAATCTGAAAACCATAGATGATAAGTGTCCTATTCCCGACGTAACGGTTATTTTGGCAAGCTTTAGTCAGTTATGCTATCAATGAAAAGACATTCCTTGGATGAACTGGAGTTTTACGCGGTAAAAAATAAGTGATCGTCCGATGGAGTCCACTTTAGCAGGGGCAGATTAAAGTCACCAAAGATAAGGATATCGTCGATGGAATTACTTAGGTCAATTGCTTTAATAGTAAGGATGTAGGATTCAATAGGTTGAGCTGGGAGAATGTAGCAACACATAACGTACAGGGACCTGTTGGGAAGTGTTTTTTTAATTGATACAAAGTTAAGTTTAACAGAAGAAGAGATAGCGATGAGAGAAGAGTTGAGGTTATTGTGAATGGCAAGTAGGACACCTCTACATGGAGAATCAACCTTAGGGATGGCAAGATCATTAAACATAGGGAGAGAGTGATCGTCATCTCGGAAAACATTATAAGAAGATGGAAATAGCTCCTGGCTCTTTATGTCGGGGATCAGATTGGTTTCTGTAAGAGCATAGACGTTGAAAGAGAGACCGTGAGATTTAGACAAGACAGCACGAGTTTTAGAGCACAAGCCTCTTATATTTTGGTAGTAAAATGTAAGAGGTAGTTTGTTGCGTGAAAGAGCAGGGGAGTGTAGATGAGATGCAGGCAAAGAAGGCAAGTTAGGAACGAAAAAACTTGTCGTGGTCAGCTCGACTGCGCTCAAGGTGGGAAACTCTTTTAGAGTGTACATAGTTGCGGAAAGCAGCGAGGTCATCCGCAACCTTTTGAGGAGGTGTGACGAAGATTTTGTGGTACCTGTTGTAAAGCTTTCTGAAACTAGTTATATCGGTAGGAAGGCCTTTTTATTGGATGACCATTGGAGACCATGACACTTGTTTTGGTTTTTCCCTCAACGCAAACAGAGTCGGATTTGTCGTAAAGATATGCGAGAAAGAGACGTATATTTTCGTATATCTTTTTATCCCTTAGCCTAGAGAGAGCGTAACGGCATTCTGTGGTGCCTATATTCTTTTGGGTCAATTTAACGTTAGGCGGCGAAAGGGTTCAAAAACGACGATACAGCCTCTATAACAACTGCTGATGGCGTGAAGAAGTTAATCAAGACAACCTACCGACTGACCTTTGATGCCCAGATCCAGATCAACGGATCTTGGTATAAAAACCACAAAGGGATGCTAAAGAAAACACCTGTTGTAGCATCGGCGTCATCACTGAACATAACGGGCCACAGGGAAATCCTCAGCCTCCCATATCTCTAAAGGTTAAACATACAGAACCTTCGTTACATTGGTAACATCGAACAAAAGATCGTTAAAATTCTGATCTCCATATGTTTAGTCAAAGCCGTTATAGTGATTATAAACTACGGCCTCCTCAGAATACGATTAGAACGAAAGAGGAAACAACAATAAAGTGATGCTCAAGTCATCATCGATAGTTACAGAAGACCTGAGAACGGTCCTCATTTAAGTGAGGGAGGAGTTAACCCGAGGGGCAACTAAGTGACTACAATGTTGCCAAACTGATATAAACTGCAAGATTGTAGTTTGCACGCGTATCCAATAATGCGAACTGCACAGAAGTAATCTAACCCCTGGCCACTGGCTCGCCTAACACCTCACGGCACGATGCACGACACGCAGCGTCAGCAATATTTGGACACCTCACGACACCATGCATGGGGTGCAGCGTGAGCAATATCTGGACTAAGGCTTAGGATAGTTATGAATATTTTTATGTCTTAGATTTAGTTTGTATTTATAAGTAATCAAGATCACACAAAAAAGAATATTTAATAATTTGTACTGAAGTGCAAAACTAAATAAAAATAAAGTAATTTGCACAACCTAGTCAGTCAAAGAGGGTAGGGAGGAACACTGCGGTTTTATTACGTCTTTTACACATACTCGTAAAATGCCAAAATTAATAAAACATTTGTTGCTTAGAATGAATCTCTGCTATGGCTTGCTTTAAATTATACATTTTCCGACCATTTATAAGTAATATAACGTTTCTGAAACCATATGAATTGAGCGTACATATTTTAATAAAATGATGACATTAAAATACATAATAATTGCATCAGATCTACACGCCGTGTTAATACGAGTAGGTACCTACGCATGTAAAACTTTTTACTTTCTGAAAAAATTTTACATAGGCAAAGTATTATACTCGTATGTTCTTCTAAGCAAGTGAAACCGCTAACCATAGTCTTATTCAAAGTTTCTGTTACTACATACGGGTACATATCCATCAGAGACATTTACTGACAATTCTCAACCAATATCTATGCAACTTAACGTACGAATACGATCTGACTTTGACATGACAAGATTCTAAAAGTGAGGAATTTTGTTTAGAGAAAGCTGAATACTTCATATTATAATAAGAGTAAAATTAACTACTTGTACTGCATAGATAGCGATATAAAGTAGGTTTGTCTCACATCCAGAGATTTCTATCCTTAATTGTTTAGCGCTAATAAATTACTTATAAGGACTAAAAGTTTCTCCTAAAATCTTCACTGTCAGAAAGTAACAATAAAGTTACTAAAGATAATAAAGACCTTCCCATGCCCATTACCTTCTGGTATACTACTTAAAGAATTTTCAATGCAAACTGCACCTTAACGAGTGCTGTACGAGGAAATGGAAGTACATGTATACCATGAGTTACTGTATTTAAATTACCTCACTGAACTTAGAGCTCTTGTGTAACTAAGAGCACTAGACTATAGTATATCATTTTAACTTCATGAAGAAGTGGTAACTACATGCATGCAGTGGCGTACTCGTTCACATGATCCTTTTCCAACATTTTTCTTTAAATTTTCGTCACACCAGCTAAGAGCGTGAAGTTTTTTGTTTTAAACCAGAAAGAAAAATGTTTACATTCCCATGTAAAGGAAAAATGAGAGATACAAATATTTTACGTATTTAATTAGCTCGTAGTCATGTTTTGGGCAAAAAGTATTTATTTGTATGAAATGGAAACTGTATATTAGTTCAGAAATTTTTGGATTTTTTCTATCTGAGCACCCACACGAGAAAAATAGCAACATTATAAAATGTGGAAAGAAAGGAATAAAATATATGTATGATACGTAGAATTCAAAGACACAAAAGATTATGATTATCTGGATGTACCGAAGAGAGGCGATGGCAGAAATACATCTGAGCAATATGCAACGTAAGACAGGAACCTTGCGGGATGTTTTACGAGGCAGAAGAATGGAAGAAAAAAAGTCCTGAGAACACAGTCTCCCAGCTAAAGGGGGTCGAAAAATCGTGCGAAAGGAATAGCTTCATTGCAAGAATATAGCTCGTTTTAAATCAACAAGGAAATGATATATCCCTTATAATATAAGGGTTTATTTATTAGATGCGCCACATCTTTTCAAAAGAAATTCTCTGAATTCACGTATCACATCTTTTGGCAGATGCCTGGTTGTCATTTAACCATTTAATCACGTTCACGTTAAAAAAAAAACATTCAATTTTGTTTTGTTAATTCGCGGTTAGTTACTAATACGTTCCGTTCGTTATAGCAGGGTGCAGTAAGCAGCGACTGCAATCAAAAGATTCCGCAATATTCCCTCAAACGCTCCTGTGGTATATTTTTGTAGACTTGGCTACGAGTATATGTCGTTCTTATTGGTCCAATAGCTAATACCAAATAACCATTGTGCGCGTCGACTTTGCATTAACGGTTTCTCTTTAAATGGCATCGTTAATATGCAAAATCTCTGCATTTGATCCAGCAAACACCCGAATGTATTCTAACAACAACCATTGTACATATACAAAAAATATGAATGTGTGATGTGGTTTTCGTACCGGAGGGATGGCGAAATAATGCGAGTGAGTCGGTTACAGTAAAGGGCGACCGTTTCTTCTCCATATCAACCAATTTATTTTGGGACAAATTGGAAATGGGAGGCTTAGAGGATATGTGTTTTCAACAGGATGGTGCCACTTAACATACAGCGCATGCCAAAATCCACATATTGAGTACAAAGCACAGTGATTGTCATACCTTCAAATCTTCTCTAGTCGCCAAAAATCCAGAAACTTAAGACGGCTTGCAGGCGAATATTTGCTGGAATTTTGGCCGAATAATACGAAGCAATAGTGGAAATATGCCTGATGTTTCATAATTAATATCACACACAAAATTAACTATTCGCAATTACATTTTAACCAAAATTGTTTCACTTGTTTTCCAAAAAAAGTAAAATGCATACGTTTGGCGTAAAGATAGACGAATGGAACTGCGGGAAGCACACGTAAAATTAAATGAATATGTAGGAAAATGTTCTTTTCTTTAGATGTCTTCCTTTGCAGAGTTGTAGTGCCAGGAGACAGTCGGGAGGATTCGTAGAAGCCATTTTTTTACGATTTTATGGGTATGCTATAGGTATTGTAATAATACGAGAGTCTTGCAGATAAGATAGTCATACGAGTACATCATATATCTAACAAAATTTGTAGTTTATGTCTAAATTTATCTCCAGTTGGTTGATTAATATGATTTGTTTAGAAATGTTTTATTACTGTACTAGCATTGCAATACGAAACGATCAAGTTAAAGATATACTTTTCTAAGGATGAAAAAAAAAACCTGAATGCCAACTTAAAGTTGGCCCAACTTGTTCGTACTTTTAATTAGAAACAATCGTTACAACGTTATAATAATCTTTAGTTCGACTTTCGTATTCCGCATGTTCCATGACCAATACGGTGAGTCACCAAATCCATGCGGCGCGTGTATCCGGTGACTAGTTGCCGTACTCGATTATTGTCATACACTGCATATCGTGGGAAAGTGCTGATGCAGCTAACATTTTTCGTCTGGGTTTGAGAATGCGCGTGTCGGATCGTGTTAACTCCTTCCCCCTTAAAAATCTACGTCCCGTAGATCCGGTAAACTATGGCTGGTTAACGACCGGATGTTGGTTGTTGACCGGAAGCAACCCTTGCAGTTGAAGGTTTAGTCAAGGAATCTTCGACTCAGCGTTGAAATTTCGTAATGCTCTCCAAGCAAGAGTTAAAATTAGGAGTAGCATGCCAGTGTCTGTAATTAAAGAAATGTTCATTTTATGTGCCAAGTTACCTAGCCGTGCATCGTATATTTTTGACGTTTAGGTCATACACATATTCCAGATCGATTACATGTCCTTGGGTGGTAATGTCCGACATCGCTGTAGGAAGAACCTGAACATGACTGAATATGGAGTTTGGGAATGTTCTGTTCTTCAGCCGGATCGTCTCGTTGTCAAACTGGATGACGTAGGTTCCTAATAAAGACCTTGAAATATTGTTGTAAATTAAAGAGCCATTAAAATTAGTTAGGTAAATGGTGGTGTCCTCTTTAATGAGTTCGATTACCTCCTTGCTGTTTAATCGAAAGGTACAGGCTACTCATCCTACCTTCAGTAGCTTCGATACGCAGTCGTCTTCCGAAATCTTCTTCAGCGCTTTTTCTGTGCATACCGTTGAATTGATAAGCATCTGTCAGTAACCCCATAGGTTTCCTTATGGTTGAGCCCTTCGATTATCGATGATTTTGTTAGCAAAAGGGTTGTAATCCCTTGTTCTCACCTTCGGTATTGAGAGGATGTATAACAGGATCGAGTTGTTAGTGTAAATCGATGGCGTGCCATGTTCAATGGCCTCGATTTCATTCTCATATGGAAAGGTTTCGAGTTCGCTGATTATCCTATTTATCTCTTCTCTATCCAGAATTTTGGAATTGATCATGCCATTTTTTGCCATTTGACAAGCTCGCACAATTTCATTAGTTTCTCCTTTCATGACCAGAACCTCATTCAGTATACTTTGCGCAAATTTTCCTTCAATTCTGTCTCGGATTCCATTGTTGACCCGCTCGATTACCTAGTTCATCTTTTGCGTGATATCTCCCATGTTTCTGAAGAGCTAATCATTAATTTTGTACTGGTGATTGTTGCTTTCGATCAATTCCTCCTGGCTTTGGAAGACGTTGTTCTAATCGGTGATGTCGGGGTTGCCTACTACCCATTTCCAGGCAATCGATGTACTTGGTCTTCCGAGCGGACCTAGCTTTCAGTTAATTAATGCGCTCCTTCGACTGCCGCAGATGGAATTGAATGATCGATTTCTCTTCTTGCCCGGTGTTGGAAATTAAATTCAACCAATTAAATTTGAATCAACCTAAATTATATATATATGTGTAAATTAACATATAAAAGGAAAATCTTAGGAGCAATAAAACACAATTTATAACGTTTATAACACCAACCCAAAACGGTCGTTTTTATTCAGTTAAAACAGTGAGATTTCAGAGTTTTTTTTTTCGCCTAAAATATTTAGCTTCCAACACTAAACATTTTTGATCCTTCGAGCCTTTTTTTTTATAGTAGCAACACAACTAAAGTGACATTTGCACTTTTCAAAAAATAGACATTTAGTATAAACATTAAACAAACTTATTTGGTAGGTGTGGAAAATATAAATTAGAAGTAAAATACCAGTTCAAAAAAAAAAAAAATCATCCCACAACGTCATCACAAGCAGAAGATTCCAGCAAACCAAACATTACTCCAGCAATAACTACCAGCATTCAGTTCAGAAGTCTTTTAAGCGGCTACCAACGGAGAAGACAACCAACACGCAAGGAGACTCAACTACAACAGAGACGTCGCACACGGCAATTTAGAGTAGCTTAGAGTGCCTGTGTGGGGCCATTAAGTTAGTATAAGATTGTAAGTAATTGTAAGCTAGCATTTAAGCATTTTTTGTTAGTATATAATAGTTTGTGATTAAGAAAATAAAAATGCATTTAAAACTAAAACTAAACTAACACGCAAGGAGGAACTTGAAGGACAGTTAAGCTAACACTCAAGTAAGTCCGTTCCACATTTGAATTTTTCCAACAGTTGAATTTTTATTGTATGTAAAATTAATAAGACAAATATACCATATACGCACCTATCTAAATATTCCGTAAATTCAATTGTCTGCTAAAATAAGGGTAGAAAGATGTCGTACGGTAAACTTCAAATAAATGTTCTTGAACGTATGACAAAAGATTACGACAATTTTAAAAAAGCCGATAGCGCACGCTTGAAAAAAGTAAATTATTTGCAAACGCGTATAAAAATTTTGAAAGAACAGTTGGTTCAGGCAAAAAAGTACCATACTGGGCAGCAGCACTGCCATTGAAACTGGTGAAAAAAAATTAAGTATTATCAGAAGCTTTCAATAAAATAGAAAACATATACTCGGAATACAAAATCGATCTTTTAGATGCTTTGGATAGGATTCCACCTGCAGCACAGTTAGGTACAGGTAGTTCTGCTGAAATAAAGAAGTTAGATAATATTAGAATGAATGAACAAAATGAGCTGCGATTACCTGTGATAAATATCCCCACCTTTTCTGGTAACTATGAAACATGGAGAGCGTTCCATGATATGTTTCTTGCCTTGATTCACAATAATTCTTCTCTGTCTAATGTGCAAAGGCTTCACTATTTGAAATCGTCTGTTAGTGGTGAAGCTGAAAGACTGCTGCAGCATCTAGCCATTGATAAGAATAATTATCAGCCAGCATGGGAAATACTTACTGGTCGCTATGATCGCAAAAGAGTTCTTGTTAATACGCAATTAAAGCTGTTATTTGGACAAAAAAGTATTACCAATGATACGTCCATTAATATTAAACGTATTCTGGACACTTCTCAAGAAATTATCCACGCGTTGAAGAATTTAGAATTGCCGGTGGAGAGCTGGGACGTAACTTTAATTTACGTGACCCTGCAAAAGTTAAGCAGCACCACTCAACAGTTGTAGGAGGAAAGTTTAGGTTCTAAGAAGGAGCTACCTACATTAAAAGAATTTGTAGAATTCGTTCTCTTGAGGCCGTAGAACAACAGGTTGATGGTAGTAACGTTGACAAAACAAGTTAGGGAGTAATCGTACTTTTCACATTGTAATGTCTTAGCGGAGCAAAGAAATAAAACACGTACGACCTTGTTGGAGTTCAAAATGCTTAGTGTTTATTGAAATTTGCATACTAAATAATCAGAGTGAGTATCTTAGTATTAAATGTACATATACATATGTGTGTGCACAAAAAGATTCAAACATAGGGATATGCATAGAGAAGTTACCAGCTGAGAGTGAGAGTGTCACATACATAAAGAAGATCGTTTATTAAGGTACAACGAATACTCTATATATTTTTTTTTTCATTTATTTATTTATTTAAGTAATCATTAAGTACAAGTAAGACTTGGTCTTTTTAGAGTACTAACAAAATAATTTTACATTAGTAATTCACACAGATACATATTTATATTAAAAGAAACTAAGAAAGAATTAAAAATAAATTAAAAAGAAAAACGATAATAGAAAACTAAAAGAAAACTACTGCTGTTCAGAGAAATATTTAAATAGAGCTATCCTAAATTGAGTCGCTCCCGTTGCTCGTTTTATGTGTTCAGGCAAGGAATTACATAGCCTAATGGCGTAAGTAAAGAAAAGACGCGACGAATGAGTGTAATTAAAAGGTTGAATTATAATATTAGATATTCTAGCCGACTGTGTAAATTGTAGTTTTTCAAAAAGATACCGTGGTGATTTCGAATATATGATTTTATGCAAGAAAATACAGTTTCTGGTATTTAGATATTGTGTCAGCGAACAGCCTAAAATACTGTTTTGGTAAACAGATACATGATCATATCTTTTGAGACCATATACATATCGAATCATTCAATTAAAAGCAACCTGCAATTTGTTTTTCGATGCAGAATCAAGCTTGCAGTATATTACATCACTGTAAGTTATAATGGGAACTAACAACGTTTTCATTAATTTTAGCTTAGTAGCACGGGGGATAAAGCGGGCACATGTCCATAACTCGCGAAGGCAGCCATAGATACGGCCTATTATATAATTTATATGGTCATTACAAGAGAGATTACAGTTTATTATAAAACCTAAGCTGGTGACTTTATCAAGAAATTTAATTTGTATATTCGATAACATAATAGGAGGTAATATTTCTGGCTTATAAACCTTTTTTGAAATTAAAATTGCCTGGGTCTTAGATGGATTTAAAGTAAGTCCATTTTCGATAGACCATTTGTGTATACCTTTGAGGTCCTCATTTATTCGATGGAAAAGATCCTCTACTAGTCCAATAGGTCTTGACAAATAAATTTGGATGTCATCGGCATAAAGGTGAAAAGATACACTATTACATACATAGGTTATATCATTTACAAAAATACAAAAAAGAAGATTACCTAAGATAGAACCTTGAGGTACACCTTCACGCAGATATCTGATATCTGAAAAATCTTCACCAACCATAACTCTCTGGGAACGATTGCTTATATACGAACCTATCAATTTGACTGCGCTATCACTAAAGCCGAAATAATGGCGGAGATTTTTACATAAGATGCTGTGGTTAACCCTGTCAAATGCTTTGGAGAAGTCTAGCAAGCATAGGACCGTCAGGTTGCTTTGATCATACTGTTGCCTTATATCATCAAGAATTTTAACCATTGCAGTAGCACAGCTATGTTGGGATCTAAAACCTGACTGAAAAGGACAAAGCAGAGAATTTCTATTTAAATGATCGATTATTTGTTTTGCCAGTATCTTCTCAAAAACTTTTGACAGGGTAGGAAGGATACTTATACCCCGAAGATCAGTAGGAAGTGAGGGTCGTAGCAACAGGTATAATTCTAGCAGCCTTCTAATTATCAGGGAAAGTAGAAGAAGCTAAGCAATAATTAATTATACGCGTTAGTGTACGTAATAAGGGAGGGAGAATCATTTTTACAAAGCGGAGGGAGATGCCATCTTCACCCACGGCATTCGATTTAAGGGCAACTATACTTTCAACAACATCATTCTCGTTTACTGCTTCAAAATCATAATTAAGATCGCATAGAAGTTCTTCTTGTAATTAGAACTTAGGATTGTTATCTGTAGTTGTTAGAAAAGAGCAATTAAGAATATTTGGATCTAATCGACAATCAGAAACACAATTTTTACCAACACCTATTTTACGTAAGTTTGTCCAAAGCTGTTTGGAAGGAAGCGAATCGTTTAATGTAGATTCAAAATAATTACACTTAGCACAGCGAGTGACGAAAGTACATTGATTACGGTATAGACTCCAATTTCTATATTTTTTTCTGCGGTTATTTATTGCATTCAGTACTTCGTGAGTGAACCACGGACATTTCAAATTTCTTATTTGTCTTATCCGCAGCGGCACGTGATTATTAAAAAGATCCTCAATTTTCAACTGAAAAAAGTTAAGCAATTGTCAAGATACAAACAGTGTTCCCATAGTATTGCACATGCTTCCCTATGTAGTGAGTGAACGTCAATAGATTTAAAATCCCTGTAAGTGTATGTATGCGGGATTGGAACATGTGAAAAATCAATATTATAAGAACAAACAACAAATCATGGTCTGATATTGCTTCAAGAGTAAGTTGATCAAAAAGGAGAACTTTAGATGCATCAGAGACTATTAACAAATCTAATAAACTAGGATTGGCGTTTGGAGCATATCGAGTAGGATGAGAGTTTATAACAACAAGACCATTGGATAGCACCAGGCCAAAAAGTTTGTGTGATAGAGCATCATGTCTACCAAGATCAGTGTTAAAATCTCCACATACAATGATATGTTCATATAACTGAGCGAAATTGGCTAACGCCGAGAAAAACGGATCTATCGAAAAGCGTCTACTTTGGTTATACACACAAGATACAATACATTTAACACAACCATCTGACACCTCTGACATTAAATATTCAATTCCATTATGTTCGGATTTACCAATCACTTTACACCTTAATGTTGATTTGCAATAGATTGCTACCCCACCTCCAATTGTGTTTGTTATTCTGTCATTGTGATACAACTTATAATCAACCATATCGAAGATATGATCCTGCATTTCTGGCTCAATCATGTCGGAGATATGATCATGGATATCAGGCTTAAACCACGTTTCACTCACACAAATGACATCAACATTCGAGCGCTCAAAAACAAATTTTAAGTAATCTAGCTTATCAAACAAGAAGTAAGCAACGGACGAACGACTCAAAAGGAATTCAAGTTTTTGAAAATGAGCTAAACAGCAGAAGATGAACAAATATATATAAAAGTTGAAGAAAAGCAAAAATATAAAGGTTGTAATAAAAATAAGAAAATAAAAAAATGAAAAAAGATTTAATATTTTTTCTTTCATAGTTAATTACGATGTTGTTTTAGTTCTTTCATCCGCAGCAGCAATATTCATACCCTCGGTTCTGTCATTATAATTTCTGTTGGCATTGATTTTCACTAAATCGTTCATCTTCCCTATGTGGTCCATCATTTTGCTCTTCCCATTAGCAGTTGATTTTACAAATACACTGCCGAATTTTGTGTAAACACCACACAGCTGGTTTTCGCGTTTGAAGGTCATTGCACGTTATAAAATCGCACGGTTTTTCCTCGTTAAGCTGTCGTTTATATATACTAGACCATCTGCATCTATTCCAGCATCACGAAGACAAAGCTGTTTGTTGGACTGTTTTCGATAACCTGCAGCTGAGCCAAGATCAGCGTTTCTTTCTTGTGGGCTATTGAATTTAGTTATTATAGGTGAGATGGTTTTGTAACATTGCCGTGGACGAAAGATTTGTTTCAGTTTGGAAGGACCGCAGTCGATAGTGAAACAAAGTCGATTGAAGATCTCTTTGAGATTTTCCTCTGTTTGTTCGGGGATACCAAATAGAACAGCATCAGCAGCAATATCTTTGCGCTCTAATATATCATGTTGTTTTTGTAAAGAGGGAAGCTCTTTTCTTATTGTTAACGTATTATCAGTAGCTTCAACTTCAACTCTTTCAACACGTTGAACTACATCAGCGATAGTTTTATTTACTCACAGACTCTAGCTTATGCAAAGTTAATGGAGTCTCCAACTAAAGGGTCCGCCATCTAACGTTTTTTTTTTCAACTAGTACTTATTTCGTGAATGGTAACACTTAGCTCATGTCTGATCTGACAGATAATTAGTTTTATCCTTCCGCTGAACGAATATGGTTGTGTATACGCTTGAACAACGCTGGGAACATGGGCCTGCAATCGACTTAGAGAAGATGCCGATTTTGCCAAAAAAAATCATTTTTTCAGATGAAGCTCATTTTGATCTTGGCGGGTATGTAAACAAGCAAAATTGTCGCATTTGGGGCACAGAAAACCCGCACGCATACATTGAAAAGCCAATACACCCAAAACGAGTCACTGTTTCTTGCGAATTTTGGTCCAGAGGCATAATTGGGCCATTTTTATTTTTTTTGGCCGTTACAGTCAATGGCGATCGTTATCGGGCCATGTTGAACGAATTTTTGTTCACAAAAATTGAAGAGGAGGATATTGGCAACATTTGGTTTCAACAGGACGGCGCTACGTGCCACACAGCCGAAGCTACACTCGTTGTTTTGCGCCCTGTTCTTGAAAGTCGCACTATCAGCCGCAGAGCTGATGTCGTTTGGCCACCTCGGAGCTGCGATTTGACACCGTTGGACTATTATTTGTGGGGTACCGTAAAAGATAAGTGTTACGCCGACAAGCCAGAGACAACTGACGCTTTAAAGGACAATATTCGTGAAGCCATTGGTGAAATACAGCTGCAAACAATTGATCGAATTAAATAATGAAATATTTGTTTTTTTTATGTGTTTATAGATTGCAGATGTTTAATGTGACGATGTTTATTAATGATTTTTCTATCGTGTTAGACATGGAGAAATCCAAAAACTTAATGGTTGTAGGTGACTTTAATGTTGATTGTCTAGATGATAGTTCTATGGTATCAAATTATCTTACTTTGTTAGCTTTAAATGGCCTGACAAACTTCATCAATGTGCCTACTAGGCCTGCATCAGGTACTTGTTTAGACCATATTTATGGACGTTTTCGAAATGTTGCTTCTTTAGAATGTGAATATTGTGTTTTTGATTTTTTGATCACGGACCATTGCATGACTGGCGTTCTATTTAACGTAAAATGTAAAAACAATAGTAAAACTCAGAAATGTTTCCAAGGAAAGCCAAGAATATATTATACTAAGCTTCGTGACAGGTTGCGTTTTGAGTCCTGGTACAATGTCTATAGCTGTAATGAGGTATCGAATGCATATTCTAATTTCTTAACCACTCTCAATAGCCATATTGCCAGTTGCAGTTCCCTGCCCACAAGAAAATCTATTTATTAACTTAAGCCTTGGTTATCTAATTCTCTATTAATTAAAATAACAACTAAAAATAAACTTAGAGTAAAGTGCAAAAAATACCCTTACAACTCATTTCTCAAAATGAAATATAAAAAATTATGTGCTGATTTAAAAAAGGAAATCCCAATTTGCCGCGACTCTTATTACCGTGCTATATTTTATTCAGCTAGAGGTAATCTTAAGAAAGAGTGGAGAGTTGTAAATACCATTCTCAACAAAAAATCTCCCATTCAAAAAACTATTGTCCTACGTACTAGTAATAAGGAAATAACAAATATAAATGAAATTGCTGACGCTTTTAATAGACATTTTTCAAGTATCGGACATAAATTAAATAGTGGACTAACGCAAAATCTATGTTCTCAATGTCTTGCTATTAATGATGTAAACTCTGTGCATTGTAGAAGTTTTGTTTTTGACCCTATAACTCCTTTAGAGATTTTAAAGTCATGTGGTGTCGATGGTATTTCTAATGTTGTCCTTAAAAATATTGCATGTTTCATTATGGATGTATTAGCTGATGTATTCAATCGTAGTGTTTTTTCTGGTATTTTTCCTGACGATCTAAAGTGTGCAGATCAGAAGGCTCTCCAACTGAAATAGGAAATTATAGGCCGATTTCCCTTCTGCCAACCATAAGTAAAGTTTTCGAAAAACTTATAAAAATTAGGTTAGTAAAATTCTTAGACAAAACGATGTTCTTACATCCTGCTCAATTTGGGTTTCAAAAGGGCAAATCAACCGAGGACGCTCTTCTTGAGTTTTGCACTCAGATAATATGCAACCTTGACAACAGAAAATGTACAGCTGCATTATTCATTGATATAACCAAAGCCTTCGACATGGTTGACCATAAAATTCTGTTAAGTAAACTGGAAAATGCCGGGGTACGTGGCTTCATGCTTGAATGGTTTAACTCTTATCTGAAAAATAGATCACAAAGAGTAAAGTTGAATGAGACGAGAAGTGATGTGCAATTTATCAGACTGGGGGTACCACAAGGTTCAGTCCTGGGTCCCATTTTGTTTTTAATTTATATCAACTCACTCTTCTGCCTCAATCTAAAAGGCTTACCTACAGATTTTGCTGACGATGTTGGGTTATCGTATGGCGTCAATAGCCCCTTAGATCTAAATGCTAACATAAATTGCGATGTACATACTCTAAGACAATGGTTCGCTGAACACAAACTTGTTATAAGTCCTAAGACTAAATTAATGTTCTTTAATTTATCTCCGTCCATTCATCCAAAACCGGATGTATATTTTCATGCACCGAATTGCAAACAATTTAAATTGTATCAATGTAAATGTGCAACCAGTGTGTTTGGTCAATTATTTTGTGCTAGTGAAAATTGTAGTGATGATTGTTTTTTGATAGAGAATGTTGACGAATTTATGTACCTAGGACTCTTACTTGACTCTAATATGAAATTTTCATCTCACGCTACTGCATTGAAGAAGTACTTTATCTCCACACTTAGGCATTTTTATTACCTCCGTAATACATGTTCAACGAAGCTTCTAACCACAATTTACTATGCACTTTTTAATTCTAAGCTGCAATGCGGTATAAATTGCTGGGGAGGTGGCTATCAAAACAAAATTAAGCCTTTGCTATTCTTGCAAAAGAATGTTGTCCGAAAGATTTGTCGTAAACCTGGTAGGCATCCTAGTTTTCCTTTGTTTTGTCAATTAGGGATTCTTCCTGTTCGTCACTTATACTGTTTTAAGGTTCTAAAAGCATTCTTTATGAAGTCTGGTAATCGAAACTTTCGTATAATCTCAAACTATAACCTACGTAATAACTCGCTTAATATGTTACAAGTGCCAAACTATCGAACCACCGCATATAGAAATTCTTATTCAGTTATATGTAATCGTTTATATAATGTCCTCCTGGAAGAAATCAGAAGTGTTCACATGTCCAAATATTTTCTAAAGCGCGTAAAAAATTGGCTGTTCTCTCATGATTATTATAGTTTAAACTCTCTTACTTCTAATATTTTGATATAACTTTTTATTTAAACTTTTGATATTAGTATATTGTTTACATAAATTTTGCATTATTTATGAAGTGATAACATATTGACATAATAACATAATGTTAAATGAATTAAATTGCTAAAATTTGTTTTCTTTTATCTCTATTTTTTGTTCAACACCCCACCCCATCTTATTGTATTGTTCCTTTTAAAGTGGCATTCAACACTATTTGAACTCACTCAGGATAAAATATCGAATGCCACCAGATTTATTTTTTTTTTCTTACTTTACTTTGTAAATTCTTATCGTACTGAATTTTTAATTTAAGTGAAATAAATAATAAATAAAAAAAATAAATCAAAAAAAAAAAAATAATAATAAAATAAAAATAAAAATAATGTGCTTACAAATTGGACCGATCATGCAGGCTACTGCATGGCCAGCCGAGGCAGCCATTTGAACGAAATTATTTTCCATTATTAACCGGCCGGATTGTACTTTCAAATAAAAAAAGAAATTTGAGAAAATATTCAGTAGTTTTTTTTATAGCATTTTCAAAAAAAAAACTTTTTGGCGGACAATTAGATATATGGGAAGGCAATTAGACCTCATTTTCCCCACTGACCCCATGAACTCCTCTGTCTCGCTCTGTCCCCTTTCACTATCGACCATTGATAACTTTCACCCACCACTTCTTTCTCTTTTCCACCACTCTCCTTTCCACCCCACCCCATCTGCAGCTACCACTTCTTACGACTTTCATAAAGCGAATTTCCGCAAAATTAACGCATATCTTAGTAAGTATTCTTTTGATTTCGCAAATATGCCCCTAAAAAGTGCTCTCTCTATTTTCTACAGAGAATTACTTAATTCTATTTCTCTCTATGTCCCCTTTTCGCGTAATAGGACCTCTTCTACGAGCCCCCGTGGTATAATCGTAAACTTCGCTCTTTACGTAACAAAAGAAACAAATTATGGACAGTTTTCCTCCGGTCCAACTCTTTTGTTGACTATTCAAACTATCTCGGGTCATACCTTCAATTCGCCCAGCTCTATAAGTTTCTCTATCAGCGATACCTTGATAGTGCGCAATCAAGGCTTATAAATAATCCTAAGTCTTTCTACCCATTCGTTAATTACAAAAAAAAATCCGATGGTTTTCCTCCATCCCTCTCATACGAAAATATATCATCAACTGATCCGCATACCATAGCTAACTTTTTTGCTACTTTTTTTAAGCAATCTTTTGCCGATAATTCCTTCGTACCGGATCCCTCTTATTTCAAATACCTACTTAACTTCCCTATTGGTCCCACTATTTCTAGAAGCTTTGATCATACAGTAATAGAAAACAAATTACAACAACTTAATGATGAATACTTACCCGGCCCAGATGGCCTTCCATCCATATTTCTTAAAAAGTGTTCCTCAACTCTTTCACGCCCCATTGCTAATCTCTTCCGATTATCGCTCTCTCAAGGTGAATTTCCACAGTTATGGAAGTCCTCTTTCATAACACCCATACACAAAAAAGGATTAAAGAGCGAAGTCACTAATTACCGCCCTATAGCTAAACTTTCCCATATACCCAAACTCCTCGAAAGTATTTTGCATGAAGCTTTAAGCTTCCAGTGTAAATCTTTTATTTCCCCCAATCAACTCGGCTTTCTGAAGGGTAGATTAACTACCACTAACCTCGTAGAATTCGTGTCCTCTGTTCTCTCAGCCTTAGAAAATGTTAAAGAAGTTGACGTTATAACAACTGATTTCAGTAAAGCTTTTGACAAGATATCTCATAAACTAATCCTGTTCAAATTGTCCGTCCTGGGCTTTGAACCCATTTTGTTTAAATGGATATCTTCTTACCTGGATAATCGTTTTTATAATGTTCGTTTAAGATCTGTCCTATCGGCCCCTTTCTTGGCCACTTCAGGTGTTCCTCAAGGTAGTCACCTAGGTCCACTCCTCTTCATCCTAACTATTAACGACATTCAAAGGCTCATTCAACACTCAACACTTTCTCTCTATGCTGACGATACCAAATTTTTTAAACCCATTTCCTCACAACAAGACTGCACCCTCCTTCAAATAGATCTAAATAGTTTTTCCACCTGGTGCATCAAGAGCTGCTTAGAACTCAATGTCTCCAAATGTCAATCGATTACCTTCTCACGTAAGTGCAAGAAGTCTGCTCAACGAATTTACCATCTCCACGGCCAACCTATACCCCTTGTTGATCTTTCCGCGACCTTGGTATATTATGCAACAGGCAGCTTAATTTCCGCTCGCATATTGATGAGATAATTTCTAAAGCAAACTCATCACTCGGCTTCATTAAAAGATGGTCCAAAGAATTCTGCAACCCGTACGTGACTAGATCACTATACATCACTTACGTTCGCCCCCTTCTCGAGTACGCTAGCCAAGCGTGGTGTCCCTTTCAACGAGTTCATGTATCCCGTATTGAGAGGATCCACCGTCGTTTTCTTCGATTTGCTCTTCGAGGTCTACCTTGGAACGATCCTCTAATCTTACCTCCCTATCGAGACCGTCTCAAACTCATTAACCTGAATACCCTTGAGGAACGAAGGGACGCAGCAGACATTCTGTTCATTCACCGACTCCTCTCAGGCTCCGTCGATTGCATGCCTCTTTGCAACTCCATTTTCTTTAACACTAACCCTCGTAATCTAAGTTCCACCCGTCTCTTTTATCTACCTATCCACCGCACCACATATGGCTCTAACGAACCAATCTCCCGTATGCTGCGTAAGGTAAACTCCAACCTTTCCGTTTTCGATTTTAATCGCAGCACACTTTCCCTCAAATTCGATCTCCTTCACCATCCTTAGCTTTAAGCCCTAGTATTAGTTTAAGTCTTAGTTTTTAAGCTTGTATTAAGCATAATAAATGGGGGCGTTAGCCCCCACCAAAATTACTGCATCAAATCTATTCGACCAGAACTGTTGAATGGTTTGAATTTTAGAGAGAAATTCATCGCGAATGATATTTATTTCCTCTGATATGTGGGCAGTTATCAAAAGACGATGTTTTTCCAGGCGGTCATCAAGCAATTCGAGCGTCAGATTAGCAACACCATAGGTGGGTTTGGTCGTCATAGGGGAAAATGGTTGTGACGATGATGAAGAGCTTTAGCTCTGGTTCCAATTCCAGCTGAATGCGAGTGCTACATAATCAGTGGCGAGTAAACAAATGAGACTCAGAAAGAGAAGAGAAGAGTGGCGAAGAGATAAGACGTTGAAGCACCAAAAACAAAAATGTCGGTGGAGATTTTCTTCTTTTTGTAAATAATTTAACACTGCACACAATGAATATAATAATAATTATGTTTCTCCGTAAGAGACTTCTGATTTTTATTTATCGTTAGCGCTCACTATTAAATTCAACTAGGGATCATATACCCGAAAAATAATATACAATTGCGGACGGGGTAAAAACTACGACCTACTCATGCGAATACATAAGCGAATTTTTTTTTTGTTTTTTTTTTTTCCTCCTAAAGTTATTAGTAAACATGCAATACGAAAATCAATTACAATATAAAGTGAATTGAAAGTTATTTTAAATTGAAATACATTACTAACAATAGATGTGAATTAGGATATTTTAATGAAAAATAAAAATCAATCAATTCCTAAGCTCCTCACATTTGTATCCGAATTAGGTTTTTTTTTACTACTCTACCTCCCTCTCGTGGTCTGAGTTCTCTCCTAGTATGTGAAACATCTTCCATTGTCTGCATCTGCTGTGGTGCTGTAGAAGAATCGTTGTTGTTTGAAGGTATTTGTACATTGAATTCGCCGAGTTGTTGTTGTTGTGATATATGTTGACCTCTAATTTGATCTAGATGGCGGTTATGGGTTAAAACGTAGGAATAGGATTGAGGTCCAAGTTTTTGTTTTATTGTTGCTTTAGTCCAACTAGGCCTATTAGGATTACGATTATCACGTACCATTACTTCTTGACCTTCACGAAACGTTATATTTCGATTTCTTTTATGGTTGATAATGTTGTTGTGTTGAGAATTGATTATCTTTTCTTTCGTTGCTGGAGGTTTGAGAAGACTAAATCGAGTTTTGAGTTTTCTGCCGAAGAAAATTTTGGCTGGGGACTCGCCTGTACTGCAATGTGTCATGTTTCGATAATCCATCAAAAACCGGCATAACATTTGATCCAAATTGGCATCTTTATTTTGGTCCAAGTTTGCTAAAATAGACTTTTTGAACGTTTTGATGAAGTCTTCTGCTTGACCATTTGTGGATGGAAGTCCTGGAGCCGTGAGAATGTGTTTTATTCCATTTGAGGATAAAAATTCTTGAAAACCATAACAAGTGAACTGAGAGCCATTGCAACTCACAAGTGTATCAACCAGGCCATAACGTGAAAATATTTCTCTCATTTTTCCAATAGTAAAAGCTGTGGTTATATCCTTCGTTTTAAAGACTTCAACGAACTTCGAAAAAGAATCGACAACAATCAAAAAGTGGAAATTTCTGATGGGACCAGCAAAGTCAATATGGATTCGTCTCCATACAGAATCAGTAGGCAACCACGGAATCAGGCTGATTTTCTCGGGACTATACTGTAGTTTTTGGAATGGTAAACAATTTTTGATCACACTTTCAATGTCCTTATCAAGACCAGGCCACCATATATATGATCTGGCAAGGGCTTTAGTTTTCACTATTCCTAAATGAGAGCGATGCAGCTCATCTAAAATTTTCGATCTCAGTTTTCCCGGCATCACTGTTCTGTATCCCCACAAAATGCAGCCATACTCAACAGTAAGTTGAGTATACTTCTCACGATATGGTGTAAATTTATCATCTTTTAATTTATTTAAAGTTCCGTCTGAAATACAGTCAGAAACTTTTGACAAAATAGGTTCTCGCCTTGTGTCACGAGATATAACTCTAAAATTTATGTTAAAGTGGTTTTCGCTTCCAACAAAGTTGATGTAGGAATTTTCATTATTTTTCGTTTCAAAATTTCTTTGAGGCATCCTTGAAATGCTGTCAGCTTCATTCTGAACTCCTTTGACATATTAAATGGTATAATCAAAACCAGAGAGGACTAATGCCCAGCGTTGCATTCGCGCTGAAGCCATATGATTGGCAAACCTTTGTTGCTTCTAAATATGGCTAGAAGTGGGCGATGATCAGTTCTTAAAATAAAGGTGTTTCCCAGTAAATACTGCTTAAGTTTTGTAACACAAAACACAATCGATAAAGCTTCTTTATCAAAAGTACTGTAATTTTTCTCGCTTTTTGATAAAGCCCTGGAAACGAAGGCAATTGGCTTTGTAGAATTACGAGTAGAAAATTGGTGTGATAAAATCCCAGCTACAGCATTATTTGAAGCATCAGTAGTTAAAATTATTGGCAAGTAAGGGTTGAAATGAACCAGAACCTGGTCCGACGTTACAGCTTTTTTTATTTCATCATACGACTTCTGGCACTTTTCAGACCAAGGTTAGGTTAGGTTAGGTAAGAGTGGCTGTTGGAAATACCAAACCACTTAGGCCTATTGGCCCATTGTGATGCCACGTGGATCTATGATCTTCTTACTACTGGAACCAGTTTGAGCTTATAATAAAGCGTAGGAGACTGTTAACGTCTATTTTTTCTAGATTGTTTAGGTCGTTGTAAAAGAAAGCTCCTAGATGAAGCTTCCTTCTCTGAGAGAGGGCTGGGCATGTGCAGGGTAGGTGGGGGATTGTCTCCTCCTCTTCCTCGTCCATGCAGCTTCTACAGAAATCGTTAGTAAAAGCGCCAAGCCTTCTTACATGTTTGCCTATGAGGCAGTGTCCAGTAATGACACCTATTATGGCGCTGAGATTTTTCCTATCTAAAAGGATCAGACACTTAGATCGACTCAGATCCAGCCTTGGCCAGATCTGTTTGGTCGCTAGACATGTTTGTCCAGCAGTCCACCTAAGGTCTGTTCTTTTATTTGCATCTAGCTTTAGTGTTAGTTTGCACGTAGCGATTGGTATACCTATACTACCTTTGTCCGGTAGGATAGGTAGAGTGGTTCGAATTTTGGCGAGTTCATCGGTTCTGCAGTTCCCTGGAATGTCTCTGTGGCCCTGCACCCAACAAAGGTGAATGTTGAACTGCTCTGCCATCTCCATGAGAGATGATCGGCATTCAAGGGCAGTTTTAGAATATAATGAGACCGAGTCCAGGGACTTGATGGCGGCCTGACTATCCGAAAATATACGGATATCCTTTGCAGATATCACGTTTTTCTTCAGCCAGGACAGAGCTTCTTTAATCGCCAAAATTTCCGCCTGGAACACGCTACAGTGATTTGGAAGGCGGAAAGAGAGGCTTAGATTTAGCTTATCTGAGAAAACACCGCCACCAACTCCGTTGTCGGTTTTAGATCCATCTGTGTAGAGATGGATTGACTTGTCCTCCATGAAAGCATCCTCCTCACAGAATGATCTAGAGGGGAAGCTTACATGGAAGTTTTTGTCAAACCAAAGTTCAGGTATGGTGTAATCGGTGTTCTCTGTGAGGATTCCTAATGTATTAAGAATGTTGGCGTGGCCAAATGAATTATTTGTCCACTGTTTAGTCGCTTCAAGGCGAATAGCTGCAGTCGCAGCTACTTGCTTGCTAAAAATGTCGAGGGGTGTCAAGTGAAGCAGAATATCTAATGCCGCAGAGGGGGTAAACTGCAAGGCTCCGCTTGTGCATAGACATGCTGTTCTTTGGACTCTGCTTAATTTAATGTGGTTGACTGCATTTTCCAAGGCCGTCCACCAGACAACCACCCCGTAAGTAAGTATCGGTCTTATGACCGAGATGTATAGCCAGTGGGTTATGCGAGGTTGTAAGCCCCATTTGTTCCCAATGGCTTTCTTGCAAGAGAATAAAGCTATTGTAGCTTTATTGACTCTTTCTTGAATGTTAGGTTTCCAGTTTAGTTTCCTGTCAAAAATGAGACCCAGATATTTTGCTGTATCGGAGCTAAACTGGTACCGTTTATTGAAGGAGGGTCTATGATTGGAATTTTATATTTCCTAGAAAAGAGGACAAGATCATGCATAGGCAATCACTCTGCTACCACCCGCTTCCAGGTATATCAGTAGTTCGTTAACTACTAAGTTCCAGATAAGGGGAGAGAGGACACCGCCTTGCGGCGTACCCCTCCTGACATATCTTTTAGCAGAAGTCTCACACAGTTTGGAGCTGATTATCCTGCTTGTTAGCATTAGATTAATCAGCCCCCCAAGAGAGCCGTCTACCTGCAGAGTTGACAGCGCAGTCGTGATTGCAGATGTGCTGACGTTGTTAAAGGCGCCCTCTATGTCTAGGAAAGCAACCATTGTGTACTCCTTATATCGATCCCTATCGTTCGATGTGGCTAGTCAGAGAGTGCAAAGCCGTTTCCACTGACTTTCCTTTACAGTAGGCATGTTGAGCCGTAGACAGAAGTCTTGGATCAACTTTAGCTCGAATATGGATATCAATCAGTCGTTCTAAAGTTTTCAGAAGGAATGATGATAGACTTATAGGTCTGAGGTCCTTTGGGACTACATGAGAACATTTTCCAGCTTTGGGAATGAATACTACATTGACTTCTCTCCATAACAGTGGAATGTGGATAAGTTCTACACAGCTCCTCATAATATTTTCCAACACTGGTAGAATAATATCTGAGGATCTCTGTAGCTCGGCAGGTATAATACCGTCCGGACCAGCAGACTTGTATGGTTTGAAGCTATGCAGCGCCCAGAGCAGTTTGTCTCTCGTAATCAGACTATGAATTTTGGTCACAGTTGCAGTAGGCTTGTTTGGGCTGCTACTGGCCGGGAGATGGGAGCTACCTGGAAAGTGGGTGTCCAGAAGCAGGTTGAGTGATTCATCACTTGAGGTTGTCCAAGAGCCATCGGTTTTTTTCAAACAGCTGGGCATCATAGGATTTGTGGAGAGGATTTTTCTTAGCCGCGAAGCCTCAGAGGTTTCTGTGATTTTGTCGCAGAATGACCTCCAGGATTGTCGCTTTGCCTTCCTCAGTTCTTTTTTGTATAATTTGAGGGATTCTTTATATGAGTCCCAGTCGGTCACTTTTCTTGTGCTTTTTGCTGCGTTGAAAAGTTTTCTGCAGGTGTTTCTGAGCAGTCCTAGTGCCGATGACCACCAATGTGGCTTTTTCTTGCCTCTTGGTTGAATAAGAGGGCAGGAAGCGGCCATAGCCTTATTGAGAGTCAGAGTAAATTCCCTGACTTTCATGTCGAGCTCATTGGTGTCACGCGGGGGACTTGATAGTTTAGAGGATATCGTTTCCGACAGTATTCCTCTATATTTTGTCCAATCAGTTTTCCGGTAGTTCCGGAAAGCTGGTTGGCTGGGGGAGCATCACTCAGACTGAAGTGGATGTATCTATGGTCTGAAAAGGAGTGTTCAGACGATACCATCCAGTTTGTTAGCCTTTGGGTGATGCTGTCGGAGACAAGAGTAATATCTAATACTTCTTGTCGGTTTTTTGTTATGAAAGTGGGCTCATTGCCAATATTGCAAATTAAGAGGTTAGTACTTAAAATATAGTCTAAAAGTGACTCACCTCTATCATTGATGTCGGTACTGCCCCATACCGTATGATGTGCGTTAGCGTCACATCCGATTATGAGGCCAGTTTTTTGCCTTCCCGCTTCCAGTACCACCCTTTCTAGGTTATCACCAGGGAGATTGCCCACTTGGTCGTGGCCAAGGTAAGCCGATACCAGCCAGTAAGAGCCTTTGGCAGTCTCTAATCTGGCAACGGTTAGGTCGGGGTCACTGAGGTTGGGAAGTAGAAATACATTAAGGCTACGTTTCACTAATATACAAGTTCTAATCTTACCTTTGTCTCTTGTATAGAGCGGAACGTATGAGGGTGTCCTAAGTCCACGAACCACGCCTTCTGCAATCCATGGTTCCTGGATTAGAATTATGTCTTCTGCGCTTTTGGAAAGACGCAGAATGAGTGCGGCCGAAGCCTTTTTTGAGTGGTGGAGATTAATCTGGAGAAACCGTATCATTGCTCCAGTCTTCCAGAGTCGCCTCCACCACGGTGCTGTTGAGGTCCTCCGATTCTGAAGATGTGCCCAAGAGCTCATCTTCTATCTCTGATCGTGTAGAACCTATAATTGCTTCGTCATCGGTTTCCATTTCCGAAAGTGTGTCAGAAGAGGAGACCGACGGCTTGGTAGTCACCTCGGACATATTGGAGTCGTCGCTATCCAATTCTGGAAAGGATATCGACGCTCCAAGATCCAAAGTTGTGATGTCAGGTGTTAAAGGAGGAGGAGGTTGCTTATCAGCATCCAGCTCATCCTTTTTGTACACCCTTAAATGAATGGACTCGAATCCGAACCGAATCATGCCTTTCGTCTGCGCCAGAGGATTAAGGGATTCCTTATTGATCACTATTAACGCGCATCTATAAGAACCCCTTAATTCCTCCAGTTTCGCGAATTTCCAGTCATGAGTCGGAAGAGTCGGGTTGCTGAGTCGGATGATTTCCAGGATACTTTCTGGAGAGGAGGGTTCGGCTGGAATCCAGGTACGAGTTCGAGGTCTACTAGGAATGTCTTCCTTAGATACGACCTCGAGTTTTGCACCTGGCCAAACCTCTCCTAAACCATCGATGGCCTTGGTGAAGAGATCGAGAGATCTCTGGTTGGAGCAAGCGATGAGCTTGACATGGCCTTGGTGCCAGCCAGCGTCGCTTGTGATAGGAGGTGGTCCTGGGTTTTCCCGCATGATGGCCAAGAAGTTGCTCGAGAGCTTCGGCTTGACCAATTGCCACCGTTCCGGTGTAATGGAACCGTCGGTATCGCTCCTGTCGATCACCGCGATCACCAATGCGTCCTTTAGGACTTCGTTATAAGACCTCAGAGATCTGCTGTTGGATGGCCCAGGGGTTGTAGAACTGTGTGTTTTGGGCCTCTTGGAAACCGGTACGGTTTCCTCCAACGATCTCTGGCGCTTAGAGGAGTCTTTTGACGTTTTGGGAGCAGTGGAAGCAGTGGGAAATCCGTCTTTTAGGATGTTTTTAGCCCACTCAACCTTGCTCTTTATTTCCGCACTTCTCTCAATCTCCGGAATGGATCCGAAGGTTTTGATGATGCGTGAAGCATTTCGGCGTCTTATGTAGAGCGCCTTAGATGGAGCTTGCCGATGCGGCTGAGCTCCAGATTCCTCCTTGGAGGGAGTTTTGGTAGCAGCAACAAGTCCGTGGCCTGCCTCAAACTTGCTGCTGCTGGGGGCGGGGGAAGTGATAGGACCATGGCTTGCCACAGTCTTAACACTCCCTGAAGGAGTTTTGGTAGCAGCGACCAGTCCTTTGCCTGCCACAAACTTGCTGCTGCTAGGGATGGAGGAAGTGATAGGACCATGGCTTGCCACAGTCCTAACACTTCCTGAATTCTTATTTTTTGGCTCGTTCCTTTTGCCTTTAGAGGATGGCGCACCATGGCCTGCCACAGTTTTGCCTCCTCTCGGCAATGTAGGAGCCCTGCCGGTAGTCGGTGTAGTCACCGTTCCACCGCCCGGTAATGAAGGAGTCCCGGCCTCGGTTTTTGTTTTTTGGTTATTTTCCATTAATGGTCCGACGAGTAGTGGAGAAAGGGGTGTCCATCTGTACAGAGATCCACCGTATACAGATAAGGCTAACTAATCCGGAGGTCGCCGAGCTATGTTTGGAGATACTGGGCCCTCAGCCAGGTTGATCTTCGGCACGGGTCGTATAACACCTTGATCCAGCCCAGGAGAATGATGGAGTGCTTTTGAGTTGGGGAGGGGGGGGGGGGCATCCTTTGGTTTCAGGACTCATCTGGAGAATTTCTTCTCGAGATTCATTGACCCTACTCAGCCTCTACAACTCGACAAGTTCGATGCTCGCGGTTTCAGACCAAACAAAAAGTGCATCTTTGCTCAATAGATGGTAAAAAGGGGATATGATTTGTGCGAACTTATCGATGAATTTAGAATAATAATTTGCCATTCCAACAAAAGCTCTTAATTCCGAAGCATCGCCTGGGATAGGAGCAGAAACCACGCTCGAAATTCTATCATCGTTTTTACGTATGCCATTTTTATCGATATTAAATCCCAAATACGAAATTTCAGACTGGAAGAATACGGACTTCTTGATATTCAGTTTCAATCCAGACGATTGTAAAATTCGCCCAACTTTTCTTGAAAAACTTCAGAAAATTCATTTTTCAATTGATTGCTAATTGCAGCATTCGAATTAATGTTGTTTATTTGCAACAACTCAAAATTAAATGAACGTAAAAACGAACGACCAAGTAGGGCAGGATTCGATGAATCAACAACAACGACAACAACTGATTTTGTGTTACCTTCGAAAGTAATCGACGCATCATATTCACCAACCAGCTTCAATTTATCACCACTATAATCTACATATGGTACATGGCATGGACGAAGAGTCTTCTTAATATTGTTCTCCTCATAAAATGAAACAGGCAACAATCTACATGGAGCACCTGTGTCGCACACAGCATTCAGCTTAACACCATCAATGACGACGGGAAGCGAATATACACCACTAGAGATGCGCTCAGCCGCACTAAAAATTGAATAATTAAACAAGTCATTAACATCATGATCATCGTTACAGTCATTAGATACATAATTGACATTTCTCTTTTTGTTATAACACACAGAAGCCAATGACCGACTCTCCCACAAGAATGGCATTTGCTGTCTTTGTATCTACAAGACTGAGAGCTATGGTTTCGCCAACCACTGCCTTTGCCGCTGTTTCCTCTACTGCCTCTGCTGTTACCTCTAATGCCGTTATTCTTTTTTGAAAATTTCTGCCCGGTGACAAGGTTAACTGCACTTTGTTCTTTTTCTGCTGCTTTTGCAATGTACTTCGTCTCCAATATCATCGCCTTCTTCAACGCACTTTGCACCGTTAAACTTTCATCTTCCTCACACAGCCTTTCAAAAATGAAATTTGGCAAACCCATCACAAATTGGTTTAATACAAACGCATCCAAGTTAACATCAAATTTACAATCAAGCGCCATGTTTTTAACTCGGGCATACCACTCTGCAACCGATTCACTGTCCTGTTTCATTGCCACATGAAATTTCTTCCGCTCACTAAATACAATTGTTGGTGGCATGTACTGCGTGTCTAAAATTTCACACAGCTCCTTATAATTTGTTGACACTGGAGAAGCTGGACTGCACAAACTGTGCAACACTTTATACGGCGCGGCACCAATTGATTTAATAAAATCGACTTTTTAATGTTGTTATCTGTGCAACTTATTTCACAAAAGTGGATGTCAAGGCGTTCTTTCCACACATTCCACGACTCCACATTAGGGTTGAATTCTGCCACATTTGAGGTCTGGAACACAGTCACTTGACCAGCATTGAAACTTTGGTCTCCTCCGTTTTCTATCTTTGGCGGCATCCAGTTTTTTTCTTAATTTGTTTGTTTGCCTTCTTAATGTAGTTATTTAACCACAAACTCTGTTTTGTTATTACTGCGGAAACTTTGTCGTTTGACCTTCGTCGCCAAATATGTAATGTCTTAGCGGAGCAAAGAAATAAAACACGTACGACCTTGTTGTTCAAAATGCTTAGTGTTTATTGAAATTTGCATATACATATGTGTGTGCACAAAAAGATGCAAACATAGGGAGATGCATCAGAGAGGTTAACAGCTGAGAGTGAGAGTGTCACATACATAAAGAAGATCGTTTATTAAGGTGGAACGTACAACGAATACTCTATACACATACAACAAGAAAGGAAAAAGCCAGTTGTTTGTAGGGTCTGTATGAAGAGTCAACATGCAATGAAGGAGTGCAATAAGTTTTTGCTTATGGATGTACCCAGAGAAAACAGGCAGTACGAACTGCTAAGGTTTGCGAAAACTGCTTAGCATATAGCCATTACAAACAAAAGTGCCCCAGTGCGAAATGCTGTCACTTTTGTAATCAGCGACACCATAGACTGCTACACGAAAATACAAATAGCTACAGGCAATCAATGCAACAGGTTCCATCATCTTCTCAAGCCTCTCAACCATCAGCAGTCTCTACCTGTAGTAACCTAACATCCAAAGGAACATCAATAAATGCTTACGCGCCAGACTTTCAACCCAGTCAAAGTCTCCAGGGGACGAGGAATCCTAATGTGAGTAACTTTCACATCAATGCGTTACTCAATAAGAGAACTTCAGCTGGGTCCCTTATGGTCATGAGGGCTTTGATAGATCCGGGTTCTGAAGCTTCTTTCATCACTGAGGCGGCGGTTTAACGGTTAAACCTCAAAGCAAGAAGAACATCCATCAAAGTAACTGGGCTGGGGCCGCACTCGGTAGATATAACTAACCATTAGATAAAATATTCTTATCAATATCATTCAGAAGTTATAACAATACTAATAAGCGCGGGATCAAACAACACGAAGTCAATTTAAACTTTAAATAATACAACATGTAATCTATACGTACAAGCATTATAGATCCAAACACAACACATAAACCAAACTTACAGATCCTAACACTATAAGGTGCCACGCTTGTGTAACTAAATGGCCCCTCCTCGACCGTACTCAGACCACAACGGTGTTGCAGGAGCTCGGGGAGGCAATCGTTTTTGGCTTCGAATCCAAAGAAAAGGAACACACCCTCACATCGAAATAATAAAATCACAAGGATCCACACAGTAATTCAAACAGTTCTTAAAAGCTAAATAAAATTAAAATCAACATCCTTATCATAAATCTCGTAAAAGATTACTTTATAAGATTACCTATAAGATCAATTAATAAATTAATTACGCAATAGCATATTGCACAACTCAATCTTTAAAGAAGAAATTCATTAGATCCCGATCAAAACTATAATTATAAAAAAATCTCACTCATAATGCATAATCTCAATAGTCAAACATTTCACTCAAACCAATAATCATTAATTTCCAAACATAACATACAGTCCACTTAATAACCAATTCGCGATCGAACTTCATACATTCTACTCGAAGCAACTTCCATTCATTTTCAAACATATAATCCACACACCACATACATACACAATAGCCATCGTTTCTCCCATGCTACTCATATATCCTCATGTATTCAAAAATACTAAAATTACACTTTTCATCCACCCATGCAAATATATTTCACCAACACATCATTGATTCACACATAATTAATTACATATCAAAATAATAATCACACTCCCCTCACTTTAAAATCAAGGCAAAATGCCTACATCACAGTTTAACAAAACATTTCCAGCCCAGCATGCACCGGTAAAGTGCGTAAACTTTCT